>JAWRVF010000838.1:101524-155144 GCA_036785485.1 Physcomitrellopsis africana
AAATTATCAATTATTTTATAAATATTAATATATTTTGTTATTTCAGGTTTTTTCTTTAAATAGAATCTTAATTTTTTGCCTATTATTATAATTAAATTATTTTTTAAAATTAAAATATAAACTATTAGTCTTTAAGTAAGAAGACATTGTATTTATTTTATAATTTTTCAATGATTTCTAAAAAAATCCATAATATTCTTTCAAAATCTCATCTTTATATCAAAAATATTATCATAGCTTTATATATTCATCTTTTCACTTCTATAAAGTCTTGGCTTCCAAAAACCCCTTTGGTTTGTACAAAATGCTCAAGTTATAATAAAATCTTTAAATATCTCATTCACTTGCAAAAGATTAATTTCTTCTTGAATTATAGATCTCAATAACTCTTAATCCAATAATTCAATTTTTATCAAATTTTTCCAAAAAATAGATTATATTCTTAAGTTTTATTACAAAAAGATTCAATTATAAATTTGCTTTTGATCATCTAATATCTCAAAAATCCTAGCAAGTGTTTAAAATCTTAGTTTATAGATATCCAAGCACTATTTTCTTTATATCTCAAAAATCCAAAAATTTAATACCACAAATTTTTTTTACATAATTTTGTAATATGAAAATGCACACTTTTAAATATTTTGAGCCAAAACCTTGTCAAATTGCTTCAGATATAGCTCAAAACCACTAATTAAGTGGGTCACTTATTGCTCTTAGAATTGTAAGTACTAATTTCAACTCCCAATATCTCCTTTATTCTAGGTTAGAATTTATCAAGTTGTATATATAAAGTATAGCTAAGAAAGTGCTCTTTTTAACTCCAATTGTTGATCTTTTATTGCTTTTTGTATGCACAAATTATAACTCAAAGAATAATAGTAGATACAAATTCGACACTTTAACTTTGAGTACCTATATTTCCTTCATAAAAATTCCAAATTACTCAATTTTTGTACCAAAATCATAGTCAAAAACCTAAACTTGCTGGATCTAATCTCTAATGTTCAAATGCTTTCAAAAAAAAACCTCTAATTCCTAATAAGGTCTCAGGTAGCCTCCTTGAAGTCTATTAGGCATGACTTTTGGCTAATAGAAATAGAGATTTCTATCACCCATCTCCATTCATCCACATAGATGGCATAACTACTTCTTTTTGTATTGAAAATCTATTTCTAATCTTTTTTTAATAGGATTTACATAATATGTGTTCTAAATATCAAATAAAAGAAATAAAATAAGATTTCAAGAGTCACCAATATCTAACAAAGGTGACTCAAAATATATAAAAGTTATTATCAATATAAAATCAACCTCAAAAGTCACTATCAAAAATATATATATATATAAATCTTAATAATAGTCCTTTTAAATGAATTATTTTTAAATTAATAATCTAATTACATTTTATAACTAATAAAAATCCATTGATATGGCTCTCACTTAGCTACATAGTAAATTATACATTAAATATATATTCAATATTTTCACATGATAGCCAAACCATAATATGACAATAATAATATATGTCTTTAATTAAGCTCTTACTATAGCTATGGAAAAAAAAATATTAGAGGAAATATAGTTAAATATAAAACCATTAGTCAAACTTCTTTAAGTTTTTAGATGTTATATCTATATGCATGTTCTAAATAGAAGATGCACTAAACTTAACCCTAAAAGCAAAAAATATATATTTTTTTAGACTATTTTAAGAATATTAAGTATTATTATCTCTATAACATTGAAAAGGGCTCAATAATCAAAAGCCATGATATTAAATTTATTAAATGTGAGAACATTAAACAAATTGAAGGAATTTTAGAGATTTTTAATAATAAAATTTTAAAAATAATAATTAAGATTGAGTCTCTAGACTTTACATTCATATCTAAGAATAGAAGTGAGGATTTAGATAATAATAACAATCAACAACATCCTATTGTTGAACCTTCATCTTTATTAAATGATATTGAATTGCAAGCTTGTATACTTAGACATCAACAAGTTATTACAACTACACCTCCAATCCTCTCTCTAGTTCTATCTTTATTATATATTAACTTGCTCATGAGTATGTAAATTGACAAAATAATAAGTGATTAATGAATCAACATTGGCTTGGATGTCTTTTAAGTTGTTCATATCTTCAACATGTATGATACATGCTTTTTATACAAACACTAAAGAACTAATTACTTTCATTGAAGCTATAAAAATGGATGATACTTGGAAGTAAAAAGAAGCAATAGATTTGGAGTATCAAAGTCTTATTAACAATAAGACATAGACTTTGACATCTCTACTAATAAATAAAAAATCTATTGGATATAAGTAAATTTTTAAGATTAATTACATTACAAATGATTCATTAGAGTATTGTTATATAGCGTGATTTTTAATCTATGAATATACTTAGTGCTTAATTGTAAAGAGTTTATCTATAACTTATTGACCATGCTCCAATAAGTGATTTGTCATTAATAAAGAAAATAAATAAACATAATAATATTAAAAATATATATATTATATTAATAAGAATCTTTTATATTTAAATAAGTTTATACATAAGATTTCCTATGACATTTAGAAATTTTTTAACACCCTTTTATATGCCAAATCATAACTAACTAATTATTAGTAAGTTAATTTCTCAATAACTTCAAAGAAAATCCATAATCTCTTTTGAAAAACAGATTTTTGCATCAAAATATTATCATAGATCTATATATCCATCTTTTCACCTCCATAAAATCTTGGCTTCTAAAAAACCTCATTAGTTTGTGTAAAATGCTTAAATTGTAATAAAATCCTTCAATACTTTATTCACTTGCAAATAATTATTTTCTTCTTGAATTTTAAGATTGAATATTGCTTGATCTAGCTATTCAATTTTTGTCAAATTTCTTAAACATGTATTTTATACCTTTAAGCTTTATCACAAAAAAAATGAGCTATAGATTCACTTCCAATTATCTGATATCTTAAAAATCCTAGGAGGTACTCAAAATCCTAGCTTATAAGCAACTAAGCATTATTTTCTTTATATCTCAAGAAATAAAAATTCAAATACCACTAAAAATTTGTATAGCTTTGTAATATAATAATATAAATTTTAAAAAAAATTCAATAAAAACCTTATCAAATTTCTTAAAATATAGTTCAAAACACAACCACTAATTAAGTAAGTTATTTATTGCCATTGGATTGCAAGCATTGATTTCAACTTCCAATATCTCTTTTATTCTTACTTAAAATTCATCTATTTATATATGTAAAGTGTAGCTAAAAAAGTGTTTTCTCCAATCTAAATTGCCAATCTTTTACTGCTTTTTGTATGTGTGAGTTATGCCTTAAAGAGTGATAATAGATAAAAAAAAATTGACACCTTGACTTTGTGTACTTATATCTCCTTCACAAAAATTCCAAATTATTCAATTTTTGTATCAAAACCATATAAAAAATCTTGAATTTATTGATTCTAACCTCCAATATTCAAATTATTAAAAAAGAGTAAGGCATGGAATAGCCTCCTTGAAGCCTATTGGGCATGATTTTTAACCAATATGAATAGAGATTTCTATCATCCATCTCTACTCATCTATGTGGATGGCCTAGCTATTCTACTTTATACTAAAATCCTTTTTTAATCTTTTTTTTAATAAGATTTACATAGTATTTGTACTAAATATCAAATAAAAGAATTGAAACAAGATTTTAAGGATTATCAATGTTGAATAAAGGTGATTCAAAATATATAAAAGTTATTATTAATATAAAATCAACTTTAAAAGTCACTATCAAAAAAAAAATGAGGTTTTGAAAATTTCAATAGTAGCCTTTTTAAACAAACTCCTTCCAAAGTAAAAATCTAATCACATTTTGTAACCAATAAAAATTAAGTAATATAGCTTTCATTCAGCTATGCAATAAATTATATATATATATATATATATATATATATATATACATTACATATGCAATAGGAATTGTTAGCTAATACATGGCAAATCTTGGTCCATAATATTGGATAGCCATTAAGCAAATTTTTTTAATATTTAAAAGGTATATTATATCATGTGCTATGATATGATAGAAGTTCTTTGAATTTGTAAGTAGTTGGTTATTATAATGCAAATTATGCAAGAAATATTGATACTTGACATTCAACTACTAGTTATACATTTTTGTTGGTTGGTGGTGCTATCAATTGGAATAGCAAAAAGCAACCAAAAGTTGCATTATCTACCACTAAAGCAGAAGTATATGGCAGCAACTCATGCAACAAAGAAGTAATTTAGCTTTAGAAATTATTCAAAGATATTATATTTTCATAAAATGGTCTTATGACTATTTTCAATGATAATTAAAGTTTTATTTTTTTTTAAACAAATCATATGTTCTATACTTACACTAAGTATACTAAAATTTGACATCACTTTGTTTGTAACAAGATTGAAAATGGCAAGATTGACTTAGTTTTTTATAAAATTCAAGATATAGTTGCGGATATTTTGACTTAAGATCTAGCTTGTGAAAAGCATTGTAAATTCAAGAAAATGATAGGAATCATCAAATTGAATTAGTTTAATATGTCATTAAGTAAGAATATTAAAAGAATATTTAGATATATATATAATTCTTATTAGATATTATATGTTCGACTAGTACGTAGACGGTTGACACTGGATTACCACCAGTTGATAACTTGTAGCCACTATAAGTTGGTGGTACTACCATATAGTCATAAATGGCCTAGCAAGATAGTTATTTCTAAGTCAAATGAACCTTAATGGTAAGCTAATTGTTAATATGTTTACACTAGAAAGTCCTTGTCATTAGACTAGGAACTTATGTTGTAAGAATCCAAAGCAGAGACTCATTTTGTGTAGTTAGTTTTCTTCAATCTTCCTTGCTTAGGTGGTGAATTTATTTATATTTGCATCTTTAACCTTTTATCTTAGCAATATACTTCTTTATATTTTTTACATTATTTATATTAAAGCATCATTTTAAAACAAAATTATCAAAATTTTTAAAATCAAATTATAATATTTTTTATTTAAAATAGTTGAATATTTTGATTTTTGGTAAAAAATCTATAAATGTAATAGTTAGTAGTCATTGTATACCATGTTTATTCAAATATTGAATATCTTTCTATACTTCAATAACCAATAAATTTTGTTATAATCATTTTATGAGTTGAAACTTCTATAAATATATATATGTATATATATATATATATATAATTAACTAAA
Organism: Physcomitrellopsis africana; assembly: GCA_036785485.1. NCBI lineage: Eukaryota > Viridiplantae > Streptophyta > Bryopsida > Funariales > Funariaceae > Physcomitrellopsis > Physcomitrellopsis africana. Next base: position 106,783 of record JAWRVF010000838.1, read on the forward strand.
TTATATAAATAGTTTTTAATTTAAAATCTAAAATCTAAAAAAGAAAGAAGTAAGACACTGTTTTGTTGAGATGTATAGTGTGTCATTAATGTAGATTCTTGTATGTTATTAACACTCAAAATATCAGATCTTAAGAAATATCATATTCCAGTGAAACGAAATTTCCAGTTATTGAAAGTTTTTAAAAATTAATATTCACTGAATACTTAAGAGAATATTTTTTTCAATAATAGTAATATGACACAATTTAAAAACATGTATGTATTGTAGAATAAATCTTAATGGAGAAATAATATTTTAAAGATGCTTGTGTAAAAAAAATATTAAATCGCTACATATAGAAGTTAATAATAAATAAATTTGTATGATATACAAATACTTTATGTTTTCATAGAGAATACAAATGCAAGCCATAAACCGGTGTATAGTTTTGTGCACATACGCAATCCCTATTCCACGACTGCTGTTCTTCCCGCCCTCCACGTCATGCAAAAATGGCCGACGTGGAAATCCGACGTGGAAGGCAAGCCGAGGTTTCCTGGAGCAAAGGCGGAAGCGATGACTCGTCGTCTCCGTTGCTTTGTGTTGTAATTGCAATAGCCCGTTGAAGCGGCCACAGGCTAATCGCATCGCTGCTGCAGGCTCAAGACCACGCGATGGGATGCGATGCGATGCGATCAAGTTCAAGGCTCGATCTATAATTGCAAGTCCAGGCAGAAGTCGTCGTTCACTGTGAGAACACCCATCGGAGACAAAACCCATGAAACACTTCATGCCAGTCTCGCACCAAGGTCGGTAAAATCACAGCCTTTCCGGCAAATCTCACTGCGTACATGAAAACCTCCGCAGCTCGTCTTTCGGGTCCTCCAGTCACATCCAGCTTCATCGCCATCAAAGCCACTCGTGTTGAGCGCGCTTACACTCTCGTCTTTTTCTGCAACGTTCGGCCTCGACGCCTGGGTCTGATCTTGAATGGCTGTTGTGGCAAGTGACGCCGGGGGAGTGTCAGAGGAGCCGGGAGCAACAGACAAGGACTGCAGCTGCACCAGCACCAGCAGAGCATGGCAACTGCGCACTTGCAGAGCGTGTCAGACTCCACATCGGCTGCATTGATGCTTCCCTTCCCTCTCTGCGCCGACCACCCCATCAATCACGCCAGATCGTCCACTCAGTCACAGGGCGACACCTACCCACCGCCTCGTCTCGGCTTGACAAAACGCGGAGCTGCTGTGGGTGATTCAAGTGGGAGGAAGTGGGGGTCTTACTGTGCACATCCCGCTGTAAGAGCGCTATAATGTTGGTTATAAGGTGTTAATCTGGCTACAATCGGTCACACCAGTATCCTCCCCTGTCCTATATCGGCTGTATCTTTATCCTCTAGCTGCCGGCCGCGAGCTAGCCAGCCAAGTCGATCGATACAGTCCAGCTGATCCAGTTACCCTCAACCACCGCAAGTACAGTGGAGCCGCGTTGCGATCGATTGCCAGCTCATGCACTGCAGGGTCACTTCACGACATGAGTAGTCGACAGCACTAGACTCCGCGGTGCCCGCTTTCCTTCTCACCTCGTCACCGCTATATCAGCTAGTAACGTTCTGTCAGGTTCATAGGCCCATTATGTGACTGCTTGCGAGCGATTGTGATCAGCTAAGCGCAACTTGTTGGGATGACCTCTTGTTGACTCCTTTGACGCTGCAGCGGCTGCCTTGCAGTCAGCTTGCCTGTGTTTCGACCTAGGACATTGGGTTTAGTAGCAAGTTTTGTGTGACAGTGAGCTTTTGTTTCGCTGTAGGTTGTTGGAGCAGCAGAAGTTTTCTTGCTGTTTGCATGGCAGCGCAGTTGGAGAGAAGTTCCAGTATGCGCTCTGATCGGGACTCGCCCATGGCGGCCTTCCAGAGGTCTGCCTCCTCGGTGAAGGAGTCTACCACCATCAACGTCCCTGTGCTGCAGCGCAACAGCTCCCTGCTCAAGGGTAGCCCTCCTCCGGAAAAGCTCCGACCGCTACCTTCCTTGAACAAGGATGGCCAAGGCAAGAGCGGCCATAGCGAGGCTATCCGCAACCGCAACATCGCCATCGGTGTCTTGTCATCTCTGCTCTTCCTAGCCGTGGTAGTGCTTCCATGGGAGGGGAGCGTACGCCCAGCATATATTGCCACAACAAGCAATGTCGGCAAGATTGCCATCGGTGTCACCCATAATGGTGACCCCTTTCAGAGCAAATGGGCTAACGCTGCGAGAGCGCGTCCATATCATCACTATGTTAAAAAGTCGTTCTTCGGTGGTTCTAAGTTTCTAGTTAGCGGTCCTGCAATATCTGTCACTTACCACAATGGACCTATTCTGGCGGGCAAAGGGGGCGTGCTGAAGGTGCATGTCATCTACTACGGCGCATTCACCCCTAGTCAGAAGGCTACCATCAAGGACTTCCTGCAGTCCTTCTCCACGCCGAAGGCAACTGCTGGACACCCCACCGTCGCCGGCTGGTGGGCCATCACCAAGGGTTACACAGATGGGTCTAAAATTCCTGTTGCCCAGACTGTTCTTCCCGGTAGCGTCTATGAGGACGCGGCTTACAGTTTAGGGAAATCTTTGCAGCAAGCTGATGTGGAGAAGCTGGTAACCTCATCCCTGGGCAAGGGCCTTGTGCTTGACCCAGCGGGAGTGTATGTCGTCTTGACATCGGCTGATGTCAACGTGCAAGGCTTCTGCAGCTCCCAGTGCGGGACCCATCTGTACACCTTCCCTTCGGCGGCGACACAAACGCATGTGCTCCCTTACGCTTGGATAGGGAATGCCGAGAAGCTGTGCGCAGGATATTGCGCGTGGCCATATGCCAAGCCCTTGAAGGGAACTGGGCCCGACGTGCCGCCGTTGAAAGCCCCCAGTGGCGATGTCGGTGTGGACGGGATGATCATCAACATGGCCAGCTTGCTTGTGGGCGCAGCAACTAACCCTTATGCTACAGCTTACTTTCAGGGCGACGCAACAGATCCTTTGGAAGCCGCCGGCGCTTGTGGTGGTATCTATGGAGCTGGTGCCTACCCTGGCTACGCCGGGCAGCTCCTGACAAACCCCACAACGGGATCTAGCTTCAACGTTTATGGTGTCAATGGTCGAGAGTTTCTTGTGCCATGGATGTTCGATCCTGTCACGCAGAAGTGCGCAGGCCAAGTATAATATGTCGCAGTGTTAGATCGATTCGTGAGCCTGCTTGACATCTGTGCTGCTGACAGCCTTAAGTGAAGAGCTCCCATGGCAGCCGATGCAACGCGAGGAGAATTATTTTTTAGTACATACGGTCCATATCGTTGATTTCTTTGTGACGTCGTTTTGTTCCCCGACAAGCTAAGAGCGTTTGTGATTGATCATTCTATTTTGTCGCACTTGGTGCTTATATGGAAGTGAAAACAGGAAGACTAGTGGAATGGCACGTGAGCTTTGGCGTTTAGGTTGCCGTCAATGATGTAGTAGTCCTGAACAACATTACATAAAAAGTTTGAATTGGTGGTAACTTGTGAGCCTTCGTGCTGTTGATGCCTACTTTGTGAGTTGCCTTACTGTACATGTCAAAATGCAATCTGATGTAGTCGAGTTTCTTCGTGAGGTTTTGAATTTCGTAACTTGATTGGACACTGGCATGAAGACCACGAATGCAATCACTGATATTGTTTCAACTTAGAGCCAGCATTGATCTCACAACCCAGCACTACAATCAATTTTTGTCTGCTATACTCGCATTATCATGAAATTTCTCGAGCATGCTAAAATTATATCAGCTTCTGAAGCACGTGCTGACAATCATTTTCTACTTATTATGGACCGAAGTGCGCGCCAATCTCAAGTACGAACTACTCCGGATCATTGCACTCGTACTATTCTTCAAATCCAATGCCTGTAGGATTCGCTGGCGATACAACCAAGTCTTCTCCACATTATGCTTGTGCGATCGTCTGGTTCATGTCTGCACTTGACTGTCTTCCCATGATACTTGACGTTGGCCTGATTTCCTGGCATTCCTGGCATGCATCTTCACTCCAGCTTTTGCTACCATCTCATTACGCGCGATGTTGGCAGCTGGGTGTCAAATCTCAGCTTAGTACACGTGTGATTTGGAAGTATAACAGCCGAAGACATAATCTAGACAGCTAGAGTACTAAATCTAGCAGCGCCAACGCTATGGACAAGCTGCACTATCCGGTGCCGTACAATGAAGAAAATTTAGAGCTAGAGCTACAACTAGTCCCTCTAAAATAAGAATAACCAAACATCGTAGCACACTCTTGGACTTGATGAAGGATGTGTGTGAGTGAGCTGTCGAAGGTGAGTGTTGCGTGGAGCTGCAACCATGAGCCATGCTTTCAATGAAGACTACCGAAACAAAATCTTCATGAGAGGATTTTGCATTATTTGGTGCTACGCGTGTCTGCATGGCGCATGTCTGGCGTGAGTTTGAATTTGCTTGGTTTCTTACACGTGTTTGGACTTCCTTGTTGTTATGTCTTGCTTTGCTTGATAGTTGTCCTCTCATCATTATTAGGAGGCTATTGAAGGTAAATTCTTGCTAAAACTCTTACATTACATGCTGATAATTCTGCAAGTTGATTATTAGAGTAATGGCACTTCTTCTTACATGCATGGTTGTGAAAATAGTTTAGAATATGAATAGTTATGTATTGCAGTTGCTTAAGTTGAGGGGGATATATAACCTAGGTGTTGGTCATTCTTAAAATGTTTGTAGTAATCATTTAAGATGTATTTTAAAGGGTCTTTAGGTTTAGAGAAAAATATTACTTATTATATTGCATGCATTAGAAAAAAGTTTAAAGATCCCAAAAAAAAAAAACTGTTAAAGTAAAAATTAGAAGAACAACAATTTATTGAGTTACTGAGTTCTAACATTACTGAGTTCTAACTGAATTTAGATTCCATGAATAACATTCGTTGTTTTTAAGGAAATTTTGGCTCTCATTTTAAAAGATATTTGCAAACATAACTTTGAAAATCTTAGTTAGAAGTTGCAATCATTAGCACATAAGTGTACATTCAACTTAGATTGCAATTTAAACCATAGTTGGTAATTATATGTATAATAAACATAATAATTAAAAAATTGTTAATATCTTTGATACTCACTCTAGCTGAAAAGTTTTACTTAGATGAATTTGGATTAAATACAAGAAATTATCTATAAATATTAATTTGAACAACAAGTAATTAAAAAAAATTACATCAAAACAACTTCTTATCATATTACAATCAGATACACATTTGCAAAAATGTGGCACCACTCTAACCTAAGTTCAATTCTTCTAAAGTAATCAACATAAACTTTAAGTTACAACTTGTTAACAAAATTTCAAATCAGATAACATTACCAAAGACTCTGATCAAAGAACAACATATAATTGCAAAATCAACCATATTGTGAAGGTTTTGATAAATCTGTAAGAATACAAATGCTCACAACCAAGACCATCAATTTGCTCCACAAGACGATTTCTAAACCACATTCTGAAAAAAAAAACTTGAACCCAGTTTAGATCTTGTCACCTTATTAGTTTTAATTGCTTGAAACCCAAATTTAACTCAACCATCTATTCAATATAAGTACAGAAACTGAGACTTCGCAGATTAAGTACTACTCACCCAACAATCAAATCATGGAAAGGAAAACTGATGGACTATTTTGTATAGATGTGAAGGTCACGATGGCAAGCGTTGTTTTTAGGGCAACCTGATGCCATGATTTGGAAGAGCAATGAGTCCATGCTTCACCTTCAGTCCCACGTTCTAGAACACCCTATTGCACACAGTTTCATACAAGCTTCACATCTTGCTGTGAAGGGTGTGTGTTTTCACGATGCCAGGCAGCTCACCGGTCACATTTCTCAGTGCGGAATGAATGTAGTATTGTGTTGTCTTGTGTGTTGCAAGCTCTGGTAGCACAATGCTGCAACAATGGTTGGGTGATGAAAACCCTAGAGCTCCTCTTTCCACCCCATTCCCCTCCTCAAATTCCATGAACCTTGCACTACCAAGTTGCAGAACCTTAAACCCTAATTCCTCAATTCTGTGCAGTTTGAGAGCTCAGTGTGATGGGATGCTTACTGAGGAAGCTACTCTCGTTTACTTTCAAGACATTCTTCACTTCGAGGCACATTTCTGATTGCACATGCTCTTGTACCCTCAATAGCCTGCTAAAGCCAAACCGTCGCCAGATTTCATAGGTTATTTGGATTGCGGAACAGCGGGAAGGATTTGCCAGGTGTGTGTGTACTCAACCATGCGTCACACAAGTTGTATATGTGAGTATTATATGCCTGTGGCCGATGTATCCACTTTGGTCTCTGTGTGCGAATGCCTTTGCAAATTGTTTAAGCTTCATTTCTGAGCAGTTGTCTGCAGGTTAGGCTTTTTGGGTTCCGTGCTGAAGCTGGAGTGATTTGTGAACCACCACCTACCTGTGTCTGGGATCGTTGCAAATGAACATGGCTCTAGGCGTAAGTTGTCGATTGTGGAGGAATAGCTCGAATGGATGACGTGTGTGGCATGAGGTTTCGCATTCTTCTGTGTGGTAGTTGATACATGTGCAGCGTTGAAGATGAATGCAAGGTTGGGTCCCACCCGTTGCGTAGCTGAGTTGATGCACCTGTCGCTCCTCGTGGGCATGAGCATCTTCTGTTCTGGTAGGTCTTCTCTGTTGTGCTGTCTCCGGCTCATATTGATGTTGCGCTGCGATTGTGGTGTGTTCTGAGACTTCAGAAAAGAGGGGTGTTTAATGTTGTACGTTGAGACTGATTCTTTAGTGGTTAAATTATTTTTTTCAGATATCGAATAATCTTGAAACCTTCAGCTAAAAGCAACCAAAAAGAGGTTGTAGACATGTTGTGACAATTTGTAGACGTAGAGGGGCTTGTACCAGTTTGGTGTCGGTTTTTAAACTTCGTGCCTGTAATCCAAGCCGCTTGTTCTGGTCACTGTAACTCCACCTACTCTTATTCTCTTAAATTTAACTTAATTTAATTTTTCCCTGAAGTCTATGTACAAGGAGCATGCAAAGTAGGCGAATAGTCTGTGTAATCACGCAAACACTGGTTCGCTCAGTGTTTTATCCTAAGAATTTTATTCATGAATCCTACCACAAATGATTCAGTTGAATTCTTTTCACCGGTATTTCATGCAACTTCGTGGGCTGTAGACCTATGTTTCAGCTCGATTTTGTGGCAAAATAGAACAATCCGACAGTTAGGAAGGGGGAGATTAGGGACTGGAAGCAGTGCCCTTAATTCCATCAACTCCAGCTGCACTCTGGGTCGTGCTCTGTTGAAACCTTCTTCCAGCGCTGTCTATATAAAATAAGGGAAAGTTTAACAGATTCCAGGCATTTATAACGATTTTAGACATTTAAAGTTCGGTTTTTAAAGGATTGCACATCTTCGAATGTGTAGGGTCGTTTCGGAATTATGGGTACCCTCCTGTTTTGTTTTTTTTTTCTCAAACTACACTAATGACGGTGAGCCGAAAATTCATAACACGCGACTGGTAACAACAGAGTTTCGTACATTGGAGGTTCATTCTCTTTGAGTCACTTCTAACTAAAGGAATTTTCGATTATATTGCAACTTGAGGATATTGGTAATTGCTATCTGTCACCGAATACCTTAAATATTTCCATCCTTGTGCGGACAGCTCGTAACTGGGTTTAGCTCGCGTCAATTAGGTGCCAAGTACACTGCAGAATGACCAAGACATGGTTTAATTGGAGGTGCGAACGTGAAGAAATCAATGGCAGCGCGAGCACGGGCGTTTCTATTAGTTCTCTCGCTTAAAAATTCTGAATGATTGCAAGATTGATTCTTATTCTGAGACGGTGGAATGCAGGGTCTGCAAATGGGACTGTATTAACTCCACCTTTAAGAGCTCATTACCAGATGAGAACAAGAGAGTGGTTCATTCAATTATTCTGATAATTACCAGAAGAAAAACCCAGAGTGTAATGACCATCCAAGCGCTTGGAAGGGGATGATGGAGCTCATGTACAGCAAAAACCAATTGGAGGTTTAGAAGCAGGGTCTACAAGGCTGGATAGTGACCTCTTAGATTGTCCTTTCAGGGAGGACGATCCATTGATGAAACGAAAATTGTGTATATTATGGACACGTTAGACGGGATTCATTACAGCCTGTACATTGATTCGTTTATGGAGTTCAACGCAGGTAGTCATACAATTGATCTATCAAATGTCTAATCACAATTGCTTATCTCGCTTTACTAATATAAAAATTTTTATATTTTGATTTATTTGTGAAAAGGAGAAACTAGGGTGCGATCTAGTTCATTCGCGTCACTACTTTTACGCTGTGTACAGGCACCAGTATTCGGGCTATTTTGGCTACTTTGGTGGTGGTACCAGAACATGAGAAGCACTCTCGGTTTGCAGCGAAAGAATGTTGCCAGTTTTACTTAAAGAATTAAAACAATTTTTGTCATCCGTCGTACGATCTCAGTCACTGGTCGGTGCGGCAGTTGTGTACACTCAATAGCAGATTTTGAGAGCCTGCGGAAGAGATATACAACCGTGAAAGATGGAGAGGTGCTTTACTTGGCAGATACTCTAAAATCACTTCTAATTACCTTCTTTTATATTTCGAGAGCTTCTCTGTTTTTCTTTGGACCCCAAAACATGATTGACGGAGGGCCGTTTCAGAATAACTCGGTAAAGCTTTGATGCCTCCACGCACTTAAACTTCTATCCTTCAATCAAACACTATATGGTTTAGAGAGTTCAATGCAGGTAACAATGCAACTGATCTATCAAATGTCTAATTACAATTGCTTTTCTCACTTTACTACTGTGCACATGACAGAGTATACTGTTTCACTTTCTGACATCAAGTGTTGAACTTCATGAACCAAAGATTGGTTGCGACAACCCATGGATTTGCTGACAACGACGCTTTTCCATACACAACGACTCAACTACGTCCTGATGAACATGCTTTCCTTCCCCTAACCTATTGTGTCAGATTGTATCGTGAATTGATTATTCGCTCGGTATTAAGAGTCTGCTGCTTCAATCATTCTTCCCAAGGAAGCCTAGATTAATGTTTGTGATGCCAATTTTAATATGTTCATACGCACATTTTGTCTTTGGGTGCTGGGCGTGCAAACCAGAAGCATAACCTGGAAAAGCCGAAGAAACGGGGGAATGTTAGACAAATTGCGACCTCTGATGAGCATCATGAAGGGCAAAGGCGCACAGATGCTCAAGTTTTTTCAATACTAATCAGGCATTGATTATCCCCCTTCAGGATAGCACATCCTTTTTCTAAACCATGTATTTGAACTGAACCATAGTTAGGTGCATGAATTTAGACCTGTTACAATTCATTAGACTCTCCTACGACTTGCTGACCTTGAGTCGCAGGCACAGTTGTCAACAGATTGTCTTCTCGACATTCTCTGTAATGGTCCAGGATCTAAACAAAAGAAGAGGTCGTGATTTCGTACACATGGTGGAATATGAACTGGCTGCCACGGTTGCGCTGAAAACCATCTCCGGACAAAGATGAGGCTCCTTGTCAACTCCTTCCTAATGTCATGTAAGTGGTGTTGCTCTTTCTAGCCGCGTGTCATCTCTTACAGCTGTGGTTCGGGTGGATAACATTAAAACATTATCCAATACAGAAGTTAGATTGAGCTGATTTCATCTTCTTTCTTCAATAATGCTTTATGGACTCTCCGAAATGGTGAAGTTTCGTTGTAATTTCCACACAGATCAATACTGAAAGCTTCGATGACATTAGCTTTACCATTTACCGAGGGCGTTTAACATGAATGACCTTCGTGGATCTGACTCGAGCTACTCCTATTTGAATGAATTTATAATGGGCATGAATTAGGGGAATTTTCAGACCATACAATATACACAGCCCCACCTAGTTCAGGTAGAGGCGTGTAATCTAGACTCGCTATCTTGCTGCATAGCAATTTCTGAGTTTCGGATTGCCTTCCTCTGCAGCACTGAAAGCTTACGTTCCGTCGATGAAAAGCATCTCTCGTCCGGGGTGCAATTATTGGGGCTGGAACAAAAGTCGAACACAGTCCCCTGGCAAGCAGCTTAAGGACAAGGTGATTTGAAATTGTGCTGAAGCTTCCGGAGTGAAAAAACCTGAACAGTGAACAACGCAATGTGGTTTGGACAAGTTCTTACCACGCTGAAACAGTGCCTCCACACATTTGTTCTCATTTGGTTGGCTTAGGTTACATGCCTTCCATTTCCGGTCCGTGCATGCCATTACGGGGAAATCAAAGATCCTCCTCGCCATCCTGGGAGCTTTGGAACTTATCTGGAGCCATTTGGAGGACAAAGAGAAATTATGCACAAACTGTAAAGCAATTGCATCTGAAGCACACCTTACCACCACTTTACGAAGGCGCTTGAGCTGATTTACACTCCCTTTCGGACGAAGAGGTCAGCAAACAAATTGCCATGGAATAGTTGTCTTCAGGAACCATAACTTGAACGGACGGAGTTTTTTCTCTACCTTCCCAGAAACTCAACTTAGGATTGAGAAAAAGAGTAGAATCTTCAGTCTTGTTGTGGAACAGTAGCAAAGGTTTGACTACAACCTCCTACTTACTAATTTTGACTCACCTAACAACTTTCCTTGAAACCAACAAAACCCACAAGTTTTTCTTGTAACCAGATTGAAAGTTCCAAAGCTGTTTTTGGAATGTGATGAAATAACATTACAAAATCACTAACTAGTTCAGTTAGAATACGCCGGTTGAGAAAAAACGTTATCAAGTTTACCATATATTTTCCACATAGTGAGAACCGATGAAGGCGATCGCATTCATGACAGCAGTATAACTTCATGTTGCCGAAATCCGAGTCATGCCCACGCGTCTCCGCACATGGTCCACTGTTATCGGCTATATTCCAAGTATGCACGTATTGTCGCATATTACCTAGATCCGATGAATTCCTCTAAAGCAGGGACATGCACATACCTTCATCAGATTCAACACACCCAGAGCATTGATTTCAGAGCTTCAATCTAGTTTCTGTGATCGACAAGACACATTTTCAGCGACCCTAGAATTACAACCATGAAATCAATGGACGAAGAACATTCTTCATACACAACGTCTCTGATGGATCAGGATAGCGTAGATCGATATAGGTTTGGACTGGGATAGGGGGGGGGGGGGGGGGGGGGGTTTAATCATTCAAAACTGAACACAGGTGGTAAATGGGTTCTGCAACTCCAGGGTGAGGCTTGAATGCAATTGACATGATCCGAGTAATGAGGCATGATAGCCCTCCCAATGCCAGGACAAAAGACGATGATGACCGCCACCCAGGGGTATTATTATTGAAACTAGAGCTCCTCCCAGAGCATGATTATTCTCTCTCTCTCCCAGTTTGTGCACGACGTCCAGGCAACGGCGATACCACATATCTCGCATTATTTCAATACTGCAAATCCATCCTTAATCTAACCAGTGCTTACTTTCACCACCACTTGTAGGGAATGACACCCCAAGCCCTTCGGCAGTTTGCTCCATACCGGGGGCTCGTAACAAGCTCGGAGACCAGAGGGAAAATGGACCGAGAGAGGGTCGCAAAAGAGGATCCCAGAAATGGTACCGAAGAAACCGCAGGCCATAATCGAGACTGCATCCCATTGGGTAGGGTCTTCTGCCATGCTTGGGCGCTGCAATGTGCAGGCGCTGATCTATAGAGCACCGTGCCCTTGGATCTGTCAGAGCTTCTCTCCTGTGTCAGCCATGAGAAGGAGCACCACCACCACCACCATCGCCACCTCCACCAGCCAGCGACTGCGGAGGTTCCCTCTGTATCACGAGCTCAAATCGATGAATGTACCACAACATCGACGAATATTGGATGATATTCATCTACATGGACCTCGTTTCCTACGCCCCCCAGACCAGAGCAGAGGAAGGGGAATAATTTACTGCGCGAGGCATTTCCCATTATCCATTCTTTTTTCACCTAAGGAAATCTACTTTTAAAGGAAGGAGGCTTCCAGATAGCTTCTACCGATCTGGGCTGGTTTTTCAAAACAAACCGTGCTGCACAGTGAAGTCTTCTAATTTTTTTTGAGAATGTTGTATTAAAAGGATTCAGAATGTGGCGCAAAATCTCCAGCTAATCCACGTCTTTGTACGAGACAATTTTGGCACTTAAAATCGTTGACGTAATATTTTTAAGGCTGTGGAGTGATAAACAAAGAAATGACCGGAAGTCTGGTGATTTTATAGGTCTTGATTAGGTTAAGGAAGTAATGCTATAAATATCGTGCTCATTGTGACGAATGCGATCATGGCTATATTAAGGTGAAATAGTTCGTATTAGCTACGGGGTCTTCAATGATTAGTGAGAACTAATCACTAACCTCCTCTTGATCCGTACACCTGAGAGAGGTCGTGATCACACACGTGTAGCCATCACTTGAAAACTATTTGTATTAGTGTTTTTATTGAAAGTCATTAATTTAAGATACAGTTAGTAGTAGTGTTAAGTTCCCAACACATGATGTTAAATAGGATATTGTTTAGATCCTCATGAAATGTTCCAATCGTGTTTGAGAAAAGTAAAAACAAGTGGCTTGATATAATGATGCATAGCCTCTATAGATGAAAACAAGAAGATACGAGTACTTATATCTCCAGAGTTTGAATATATAATAGACATATCCATAAAGAATGCAGCAGTGAAGAAAGACACAGAGATGTTTGTATATAGAATAGTTAGGTCTACAATACTACCCATACAAATATGTGGCATTCAAGATATAAAACAAGCTGAAGGGACTTTAAAGTAAAGTTAATAAGAAGGACCTTTTCTAACTTTACACGTGGCGTCATGGGAAGGCAGAGTTTTAAAAACTTCGAGAAGGTTTGCCTTGAGCTGTGTGATCATAAGGATGGACGACTTCATCCAAGAGCATACAATTTCTAAACGAAACCCTCCCTCCTTTTTGTTTTCTTCGTTGCATGAACAGCTCAGCATTATCAAGCATGGCCTGGCCCAGTCTTGGCGTTTGGCGCCACGTCATCATAGTGTTGTTGTTGTTTTATTATTTTAACAACAAATAGTCATTATCCCCATGCACGCATCCAGTGTGCAAGATTAGGAATTTCCCAGCTGTGAATTCAACTCTAACCTCTCAGTACCAACTTGCCATTCGTTGGTTGTTTAAGGTCAATGTGGACCACATCATTAATTCTTACATTCATATATATATATATATATATATGATTGATTTCTAAATTGGCACATGATGTCAAAAATTTATTCAAAGAATTTTACATAGTCATACACAAAAGTTTTTTTACATAGTCATACACAAATTTGTTAGACATTATGATTATACTTTTTAATAAGAAATATTACTGAATCTAAAAAACTTTTACATACCAATATTAATACTAGACAATTTTAGAACATGTATAGGCCTTCAAAGTAGACTTTGACCATGTCTCACATTAATTATTGGATTAAAAATACTTGATTTATTCTTATTGTGGTAGTATTTTAAGAAGATTACAATTTTTGTATTTGTGTTAATTTTTGCTACAGCTATGTTGCAATTACAAACAATATATGTCTTATTTTTCTTTTTATTATTTCAAAAAAGATAGTTAATACAGTTTTATACAATAAAATATATAAAAAAATGTATATTATATGAATTTATTGGTTATCATTGCATACCAAATAACAAATATTAAATAAGGTACATTTAAATAGATACTTATGTTTCTTAAACTAAAGAGTGATTTTATTACTAACCTACATATGGCAAACCAAGATACAAAAAGCCTAATTGAGCTCCTTCATACAACTTTTATAAATAATATAAATATCTATATTTATACAAGTAACTATTAAGAAATATATTAGTTATATTTTCAACTATATATAAAATTTGGATAATATATATATATATATATTCATGTTGCATATATTTTCTAGTTATGTATTATACCATATGTAGAGAAATGGTTTTAAACCTAAAAATAAATAATAAAAAGACTTGGTTATATAAAATGAATTATAAAATATTACTAAATCTTATATATTATTCATGTCTTTAGATAAAAGTATAATACATAGAGATTTTTGCAAGTATTATAGCACTAATAGTGCAATTGATTTATATACATGTCAAATTTGCTTATATCTAGATATATTATTTTAAAAAATATACTATTATTAGAGTTTAAATATATATTTTAATTATAATTTATTTAGATATAATGTAATATTAGTTTTGGCTATTACAAACTAGCTTAAAAATTAATGCATAAAATCAAATTTAAAAAAAAAAAACAAAAAATAAAAAACAAAGACCAATTATTTTAGAGAACTTGCGTGGTGGATACCTCCTTTTTACTATATAGACATCTCCTCCCCCCTCCCCTCCCTTGTGCCACACACCACTACATACACATCTTTGCAAAAAATAACTAGTTTGAATTTTAAATGAAACGGATATAATATAAATTGAAAAGGATATGAAATTAATATATATATATATATATATATATATAAAAGGTATTGCTAATTCCACCACAATTTATTCTTATTAACTTTTCAATTTCTTTTTTATTAAAATTAAATTTACTTTCTATATAATTTTAATATATATATATATATATATATATAGATAGATATTAATAAATTTGTTTTATTGGAATAAAAAAATAGAAAAATATATTAAGTGGGTGGCAAGTTGTGGTGGCATTAGCAAAAATTATAGTAGCAGTAGCAAAAATCGTGCTAGCATTAGCAATATTCTGTATATATTAGAAAATTTAATTAACTCTAAAAAATTTTAAAATAAATCCTAACTTAGTTGCATTATTTGACATTTTGTTATTTCTTTTCTACCAGCATTGTCTTAAAATTTGATGTTGCTACTTGGTTTATCATCTCAAATACAAAATTAGCACCAAAATAACTTCAATTTTATTTTATTTTGATCTTCATTGTCAAATGTCAATCAAATTAGATAAAATAAAAATTGCTATCAGATGCAAAATAATAATTATTAAACTACCACCATATTCTAATTATCATCATCAAACTAAAAAAAAATGGATACAAACATGTGCTTCACTTTAGCATTTTTGCACTTGCGTCAATCTAAATTTTATGTATAACCAAGCTGAAATTAACATAAGTATCTACATTCAACTATCCTATAGTTGATGTCAACAAAAATAAACCAAAATTTTAAAACAAAAAATTGTAAGATAATTTGATATTCTTACCAATAGATTTAGAAATTTAAACTAATCTTTTTATATGTTAAAGATCACTGCCAAAGCTTCTTAGATGAATAGAGTTATCATTTGAAAATACAAAAGCAACATGTTATGATAAGTAATAAATATAATACATTATAAAATATAAAAATGTAAAAAAATACTATAATGTTTTATAATCATAAATTAAAAATATATATAAATCACACATTTTACAATAGTCTAGTGAAATGTTACACTATACTTTTATATAAGATTTAAAATCAAATATAAACATAGATATGCAAAAGTTTAAAAGCAAACATGAGACACAATTTTTTATACACAAATCTTACATTTGACTGTAAAAGATCAATTTTATTTGGTTTCGAAGGATCCAAACAAAGGAAAAAAAAAAAAAAAAAAAAAAAAAAAAAACAACAACAACAACAACAACAACAATTGAAGCAGATAGATACAATTTTTTAGAAATTCCAATAGAGATGGATAAAATGCAAGATATTTTGAAAATGTTTTCACAAAAAAATACTACTATTAACTATTAAAAAATATTAATCAATCTACCAATTACACAAGATAAAAAAAATCATAAGAATATTTTTTTATTTCTTTTTTACTTAATATATAAAGAATAATTACAAATAAGTAATACCAAAATATTTTATTGTATTCTATATAAATATAATGCTTTATGCCTAAGAAACTCAATCAAAATCAAAAAAAAAAAATTAATAATATTATTATGAAAAACAAGTTTTTAATAGTAACAGTCTTAATTTGTTAATCTTAATATAGCTTGTGACAATGTTAGAACAATGTAAGTAGCTAAATACATTTAACATTAAGGTACTTGATGAAAATTACTACATGTTTGTTAGAAATTGCAATATACATATGTATATATATATATATGAAAGATGAATCTACATAATTTAATTTAAAAATAAGTATTATTTATATTTTTTTATATTTTTTTATCATATTATAGTTAATTCATAAAAAGAAATACATAGGTAAATTATGTCTAAATATTTTTAAAATCAGGTTTTTTATATCATAATAATAATAAAAATAATTCTAAATAATAGGAAATATATTAAATTTTTTCTAGGTATTAATTTTTCATCTTTTAATATATATATATATATATATATATATATATTATTTTAATGCATAAACTTATATTCAAACATAACAAAGGTAATTTATGATAAAGTTTTATTTATTTATTTTTATGACAAATAAAAAAAGCTTAAAGATAGATAATTCATGTCTTTGGGCTCTATTTAATACAACCAATATTTTTTTTTATTGTCAATTGTTTGTTGCTGTATTATAAGCCAAATCTAAACAAAACATCTCCTTGTTATCTAATGATGGTTAAAGTAAATATTTTGTAAATTTTGTTTATTATGAAATATTTGAAAGTTAAAACTTTTATTTTACATTTCAATTACACCTTAGTGACATGTTTTAACATATTACTACCAAAGCAAAAGTTATTACAACAACAAATAAATATATATATATATATATATATATATTTCAAAATATTCAATAATAAGTTTATAAAACCACAATGGATTAGAAATGTATGAAAATATTTTGACTTTACTTGTACAATGGAAGATCCACATGATCTTATATGTATAAATAACTTAAAGCCAAAAGTTAACATGGTTCCGGGTCCTCTACTAATAAGATACAAATTAAATTATTAAAGTTTTATAATCCACTATGTGTGTATTTGTATATACATATAAATAAAAACTACATCTGCCCATTTTAAGACAGACTCTGATGAGTTGTAGAAGTTTCAGTTTATCCCACATCTATGTTTTACCATTCCTTCGACACAGTACCCAAGATCGAAAATATGTGTGAACATCTTACCATTCTTGGATTAGTCTAATCTTAATGGTGACATCGAGACTTTGTTACTTTTAGCTTGTAAAAGAAAAAGGTACTGTGTCGAAGCCTGGTTGCGAGCGCAGTTTGACTCAATGCCACGGCAATCGAGGGATCGGAGCGCGGGTCGTCAGGCCGTGTCCGAAGCCAAGTACTCCGCAATATCGTGGGGAAGGCTTGGCAGGTGTGAACACGGCCCCGGGTAGTTATATGCGCACAGGTCCACCGGCAATGTCGCCCTGGGCTGCTTCAGTGCGAGTCAGAAGAATCGGTACTGGAAAGCTAGGGCCCAGAAATCCCTTAACGCCAGCATTCACGGTCCGAGTGAGCCAGACAGAGAGCCTGCCACTGCCCTCTGCCATGAATCAAACGGTCCTTTTCTCTTCCATGCGCTTGGATTCATTGTTGCCTCTGTGCTGCTTCAGGCATTTTCAATCCGCTCCGTCCTGCGTTTCCTCTGGGCTGTTGTGAGCAGCAGCAGCCTCTTTCATCCGCCTAGCCCTGATCTTGGACTTCTCGTCGTAAGAATTCATACATTGTGAGAGCACGAGACGAGGAATTATGGGTGAGAGAATGCGAGTTGTGATAATCGCTTGCGAAACAAGCCTGGGGCTGCGCGCCTTGGCATTTGCGATTGAAATCCAAAAAACGTCTAAAAACAGAACTACAACAACCAGCTGTGCAACTGATCTCTCGGAGGGAATGAACAATCGGGGCCATTGTTTCACACGATTTGACTTTCTGGAGAGGCTTTGACACTCGTCTCTGCAATCGAGCCCATGTTCTGATAGAGATTTGGACGGACGAACGGACAGACGGACGGAGACCTGTCCTGGACACGCCAGATCAAGCGCATTGTGGGGATGGAGGGGGTGATGGGGTTTTGTCTGCAAAGCGAGAACGCTGTCAGCAGGTGAGAGTCAAGCAAGGGCTCCCACCACACCTGAAACGATCCACTTCGTGCTGCCAGTTTCCAATCCATTTGGTGATCTACCGACTGTCCTATCCTCACGGTGAACGTGCGTCCATCAACGCAGCAACTCGTCAAGAGCGACCTCTTGGCAGGGCCTGCTCGCGGAGAGAGATAGACAAAACGCGAGATCGTTTGCATTCAACTCCTCAAAACCCTAATTTGGAAAAGCTCGAAACCCTAATCTGGAGAAACGACTTTCGATGTAGAGCAACCGTCGTTTCATTTATTTTAAAGTACGCGTAAGCTTAAAGACCTTTTTTACGGATAAAGCTGAGTGACAACAACCATGAACGTGGAGGACAGCAAAAAAGAAAGATTTGTACCTGAGAGTAATTAATTACTTGTTTACAAAGTCTTCATAAAAGGTTTGCAAGTTCCCAAACAAAACTCTTACTTTTATATAATGATGTTTTTTAATATCATTGAACAGGACATTCCTCTGAAAAGCATGGAGGATTCAACCAAAACAGTCCACAAAAAAATATATATTTAGTAAATGTAGGCAAATGCAATTAACTGTAACTGTTTTTGTTTTTTAATAATAATTTTCAGTGATAATAGATGTGTTAGAAAAAAAGAATGTGTCACAAGGATGTCTTAGTTTTTTTTCTGCTTCTTCTTCTTTTATTTTCTCTTATTTATTTATTTCCTTCTTTTTTTCATGCTGTAACAAAAGAGCAAGATTGACTGACAAAGTTGTATTTAATGATCTGTGGTTATATTATTATTTCTCTTTTCAAAATATTCAGAAAATAAAATTAACCTGAAACATCGAATTCACTAGTATATAGTTATATTACCTTATATTTGCATTGCTTAAAAAAAATAATGTACTATTGTGACTTCAAATTTACAAATCATTCTATTATGAACTACTAAATTCCTAGCCAAATAATTATTAAGCATTAAGAAACAGAGTATGTCAATCTGTTGGAAGTAGTTGCTTTTCAAAGTTAATGATAATAGTTGAGTCAAAATTGAACAATTTTTTTGATTGAAAGCCAAATATTCTATTCACTTATACATATTACAACTTTAAAAAAACAAAAAAACAAAAACAAAAAGTGATGTTGTACATCTTTGAATAATAAATTTTTACTGAACATGCACATTTTTCAAAAATTTATGTGCATGAATGTATATAGGTATGTATGAGTAATATTAATACTTTATTTTAAAAGTGTATTCAGTTTTTCAACAAAATTTGTCTGCACATTGCAGTATTTAAAATGCTAAAAAAAAATAGTCTAAAACATGTATAATTGAGACTTTGAAGTGCATTTTAAAATACTATGCAAAACGACTCGTTGAAAAAACAGCATAATTATTTTAATGATTAAAATGAGAACTTAATAAATCTAATGAAAACAGATGTACACCACTACAGCCATACATGTTTCACATACTAATTATAAATAATAAATGTAAAAAAAGTAACAATAAAAATAACCTTCAAATTAAAACTATTTTATTGATCATTCTTTTACATTTCAAATGTATGTATGCATGTACATACAGAACTTTAAAATACTATAAAATTGATACATTTTTTCATATTTTACTTTTTGATATTGAGATATATTTTAAAATAAAGTGATAATATTAAGGTAAAACTATCACACTGTCCCAAGTAACAGGCATCTAACTACCCAATGGCTCCATCGCACAGATTGACAGGTCAATGGCCAGGAATCGCCACCTTGCCAGCAGTTTGACAACCAGTTTCATGAAAGCAACTGCTATCTAATTCACGGTCAATTCACATTCACACTGAGAAATTCCCACACAGCGGACACGGTAAAAGGAGAAAATCTAGGGAAAGATAAAAATAAAAACACACACTAGCTGAGGCAGAAGAAGAAGAAGAAGAAGCAGAAGAATGTCAAGCCAGGAAGTACACCAAAGCAGCTGCGAGCTGCCACGGCTGGAGACTACCGAATGTACAAGCTAGGAAGGGAGGGAGGGAGGGAAGGAGGGACGAAAGCATTAACATTAGCAACAAATGCAGGAGATAGAGGAGGATGAGGAGGGAGCACCAGCATGGAGCAACGGACAAAGATAGAAACCAGATGCAGTGTCTCCGAAGGAAACAGGAAAAGTCGTAAGCAGGAGCATCAGTGGGCTGGCCCTGAACTGGCAATGGCTCATTAATACCCTTCGAGGTGAGGTGGTCGCCGCGACGGCCACGGTGACGCGAGGTGCCCACCAGCGTTACCCTGTCCCGCTGTCAATGACAACAGGAACTCACGAGGAATCCCCCCCCCGAATTCCCCCACTCAGCGATGAGTTCATTTCCAGCAATCCCCAGCCAGCATGGTAAAAATACTCCTGAGGATGCTCGGAAATGAGATTACAAGCTTTGCTGAAAGGAGAGCCTAAACTGGCCACCCACTCCACCACGACACTCTGAAATGTCGCGCGTAGAGCCTGGGAGTCTGGGCCCGCTTTAGCCCACGTAATGGCCGCGGGCTCGGCGTATAGGTTAGGGTAGGGCCCTAGTAGAGCCTCGTGTCTTTCCTCTCCTTAGATGTGAATTCTGGTTAACATTGTCCCTCCACTTGCGCCGGCACAGGTCACCAGCTCACTCCCCCCCCTCTGCGTCCAAAGTTGCCAGGTTGGTGCTGCTCGGGCCAGCACTTGCATTGGCATACCAAGCAGTGCATTAGTGCTTGCTTCCCCAGATCGGCGTCCGGACTCGCCCTGAATCTCAGTCCTTCTCACTGGGAGCAGCTGTCAGGGGCTGCACTCCCCGGTTCTTGTACTGCTACTTCTCTTCCCCTCCTCTCTCAGGTACGCACCTCCACCGGGTCCATTGCTCTTGTCATCGCTACCTGAAACTCCACGTTTCGTTACACCTTGTGTGTGTGTATGTGTGCAAGGTGTTTCTCCTTACCTCACCAAAGCATGCCGGTGTGCGCGTCGATGCCAATGTTGTTGTTTGCAGAGAAGGTTTATTGCATGTTTGAGTGATGAAGCGTTTGATGCTAGTGTTCAGATTTGAGTTTGGTGATATAGTGGTTGCAGATGTAGATAGTTCTAGAGGCGGTTGCGCATGCCGGATTGGTGTTGCGCATGTAGTGTAGTGCTGGGCTTGGCGTTTTCCTCAGAATAAACAACGAAGTATTTAAAAAATGATCGTGACGCAGATGGAAAGATTGTAGTGGTGGAGTAGGGCGAAGAGGCAATGCGGTGCAGGTCAAGAACGGCAGTGGTAAGAGCGGCGAGGTATCGAAACGGATCAAACCGCAAGCAAGGACCACAGGAAGGGACGGAAGTAAGAGCAGTAGTTGCTTGTGAGACTTCAGTTCGGAGCTCTCGCTCAGTGGTCGCGGCTGAGTGTTTTCGAGGCAAAAGGTGCTGAGCATAGAACTGGCGACAGCAGGGCGAGTGACCTGCTTTCAGCCGTTGCGGATGGGGGCCACTATCAATGCCCTTTTGTTGACTGCTCTCCTGGTGTCTCTTTTCTCGCTACAAGCTGCAGCTACTGGTTCGCCTCGTCTCTCCTCAGTTGTTTCTTGTCTCCATTATGTTCCTTCCCTGTCTAAAGGACCTGTAGGACTCTTCTTTTGAGATTTCGAGATTAGATTCCGTCAGAACTGGTTGGGTCGTCGTCACCTTTCTCGCACATCTTGAAGGTTTAACCTGAAGAGTATTCTACAGTGGTCTGTATTTATTACTTCAAGTATTAGGTCTATTTCATTAGGTGATGTATGTAGAATGTAAATGTCACTTCTTATTCAACCGGTGATATTGTACTCACCTATTCGAGCTCTTCTCGATACACGGATTTGAATGTCCGTTATTGTAAACTTCGAACTCAATTATTCAGATACGATGGTGCTGATGCAAGCTTCTTGTTGGCAACAGATCCCTTTTTCGGAGACCGCCCGATTGGAAACCACCCTCCCGGTGTCGGTCACCATCCCCCGGGAGTGGGACGCCATGGCCCTGCGTGGAGCAAGTGGAGAGCTTATATTGCTCTGAAGGCATGGAAGAAGGCCATCACCGATGATCCCAAAGGAATTCTCAAGACATGGGTCGGAAAGGATGTCTGCAAGTACGAAGGGATCTTCTGTTCTCCTCCCGAGGATCCGGACCTTCAGTACCTTGATGTGGTAGCCGGCATCGATCTGAATGACGCCGATTTGAAGGGTACTCTGGTTCCGGAGTTGGGTTTGCTTCGGGAAATTGGAATATTCCATTTGAACAGCAACCGATTCTCCGGTGCAGTGCCCGACTCATTCAGATACATGAAGACGTTGTTTGAGCTTGACCTTAGCAACAACCATCTCAGTGGATTTTTTCCTTTGGTCGTCCTGGACATTCCCAATTTGGTGTATCTAGACATCCGCTTCAATGAGTTCTCTGGCAAGCTACCGAGGGAGCTGTTCTCGAAACCCACGTTGGATGCGATCTTCGTGAATAACTGCAATTTCGAGGGTGATATCCCTGAAAATTTCGGGGAGTCCCCTGTTTCTGCCGTGGTGCTCGCAAACAACAGATTTGATGGAAGCATTCCTTCCTCCATTCGAAACATGAGCAGTACCCTGAACGAGATTGTTGCCTCGGGTAACAATTTCCATGGAACACTTCCGAGTGAGATCGGTTCATTGAAGAATGTCAACCTCTTTGACTACAGTGCCAACTACATCTCAGGAGGGTTGCCGACGAGCATTGAGAACATGAGGGATCTGGAGGTGTTCGACATGAGCAGGAACTACTTGGCTGGAACAGTCACTGCTGAGCTCTGTGGATTGAACAATTTGACAGCAGTCACTCTCGACTACAATTACTTCAAGGGAGTTGATCCCACATGTGCGCGCCTTGGCGATATCTTATCTTTAGTTGGAAATTGTGTTCCTGGAGCTCCTGGGCAGAAGGACGAGGCAACATGCGCACAGTTTTATGGCCTCACTCCTCCGCGAACCCCATCTCCTCCAACCCCAACCAATCCTCCTCAGTCCCCTTCATTACCTCCTCCTTCTCTATCTCCCCCTCCTGCATTCCCATCTCCACCTCCTCCTTCCCCATCTCCACCTCCTTCTCCATCTCCACCCCCTCCATCACCATCCCCACCACCACCTCCAGTTGTGTCCCCACCACCACCTCCAGTTGTGTCCCCACCACCACCTCCAGTTGTGTCCCCACCGCCTCCTCCAGTCGTGTCCCCACCACCTCCTCCAGTCGTGTCCCCACCACCTCCTCCAGTCGTGTCCCCACCACCTCCTCCAGTCGTGTCCCCACCACCTCCTCCAGTCGTGTCCCCACCACCTCCTCCAGTCGTGTCCCCACCACCTCCTCCAGTCGTGTCCCCACCACCTCCTCCAGTCGTGTCCCCACCACCTCCTCCAGTCGTGTCCCCCACCACCTCCTCCAGTCGTGTCCCCACCACCTCCTCCAGTCGTGTCCCCACCACCTCCTCCAGTCGTGTCCCCACCACCTCCTCCAGTTATATCACCACCCTCTCCCCCTCCTTACATTTCTCCCGCTCCTCAGTCAGACACTGAATGCCCAGAGGGTTACGAACCTGGGAAGAGGTCCGGTACATGCTTTATGCTCGTCAAGGAGCCGCAGACCTGGGCGGAAGCGGAGTACTACTGCCGTCAGCACTCCGATGGTCACTTGGCTGCACCGGCTGACTGGGATGAGCTCAGGGATCTCGGCAAGCTATGCTACAAATCGAACAGAACAATTTTCAGTGACGAGAACAACCCTTTGGGTCTTGGTTGCTACTTGGGAGGAAGGAGACCATACACCCTTGAGCCTGAAACCAATGGGTGGAATTACCCAGGTTATCCTTGCATTGAATTCAACCAATCTTTCTGGAACCACGGAGAGCCCAACAACTTGGGTGGACAGGAGGGCTGTCTCACCATCAAGTTCGAATCCAGGGAGCAGGCTCATGACAAGTCTAAGCTTCCTTACATGTTGAATGACTTGAGATGTGACGTTCAGCTTCCGTTTATTTGCTCCCTGACACGGTGTGAGGATGGATGTGACAACTCCAACACTTGCAAGACCTTAGGTGACTACGGTGCGGAGTGCCACTCGGACGCCAGTGCCGCGGTGGGATACACATGCGACTGTAGTAATGGTTACTCGTGGGACGAGTCCGGCACTTGTGTCCCGGAGTAAGTCTGGTTATTTCATAACTATCAAGGCTATTGCTGGTGTCTTCCAGATGTGCGAGGGAGTTAAAGCTGCGGTGAACGCAGTAAGGGCGGATGGGAGTGGACTATCAGTCGGCAAAAAACACTGCGTTTTTTTATTTAGTTCAGCTTGGATTAACAGCAGGAGTTGTTGGTGGTGGCGCTGTAAGGGATTAGACAGATCTTGGAAGGTTTATGCTAGTCAAGGATAATCGGTAAGGATCTAGTATATGGAACCTTGCTTTATCTCTCTCTTCCCGAGTAGCTGCTCGATACCAGGGCAATCGAAGATTGCTCTTTCAAAACACAGTACCTGCACTCGAATACTGTCTCACCGCCCATTCCTTGCATCTTGCGACAGCACTCGTAGGATTGAAACAGTAGGATTTCATTAGCACCGGGCATTTATTGATTTCTACCATTAGCTGCTATATTCTGATCTCGAGGTGGTGAGATTGGAAAAGGGGTGATGGAGGCTCGGATTGCAGTGCAGTGCAGTGCAGTGCAATGCAGGCTTCCTCAGCTCCCCTCCCCCTCTCACTGGTTGTCTCACTGCCAGCTCCCTTGGTTTGGCTGTGAACACATTCTTTTAGAGTCGACCCTTTTTTCACTTTCTTACTTTTTACTTCCTTTGTAAAGGTGTGGTATAATGTTGATGTACTGGAGTTTTCGCCGCACTCGTTCTCTCTTTGTTTGTTACCGCCATTGAATAAGACACATCTGAGACAACTCTTTATACTTGGCTGCATGTGATTTACCATGATCAAAAACTGTTGGGTTTTCTTCTTGTATTGTGTATGTATGTGGTTTTTTTCCCTGTTTTTTGGAACTTGTGGTAGTTGTTGTGATACGTTGATCCACTTCGCCGTTGAGTCTGTTGAGATGGAGGTCAGTGCATGGATTTGCAGCTTTACCGTATGGGTGGCACAGTGCTCAAGTACTGTAGGTTAGGGAACCCAAAGCTCTGCTGCTGGGTCTACCTTGACTTGGAAAAGTACAAAAACTTCAAAATTATGCGCATTCTTTGCCTTCAGGAGGAGAAGAATAAGCCAACAATGAAGCCTAATGAAAACTTCAAATCTTCAATATTGAGCAAATGTCCAACAATCTGCCCACTATGTTTTACTTTAGCAAAGGTGCTTCTGTGCTATCTTTTATCATTGTGCTCCAGATCGTAATGGTTGGAATTTAACTTGCCAAATTTTGTTTTGTGAATTTCAATCTTTTTTGGTGCACCTTTTCAGCTTTTTGGTGGTTACAAGTTATTTTGTGATGAAATATCTTATCTTATAATACTGTATTTTAGGTTAGTTTGATAACCATATTTGTTTAGTTTGTTTTGGCATTTATAGCTTGTAATCATAAGAAATAAGATGATAATGAATAATTTGATACAAAGATTATTGTAATTCTTGATTTTGATTGCAAGTTTTATGGAAAAGATATGTTGAATGCACTTCAAAGATAATTTTTGTGATAAAACAAAGATTTTGATACAAACTAAAAAAATCATTCATAAAAATGTTTAAAAATTTCATTACATTGGAAGTTATAAACAATCATAATCTAGAAGTAAACTAATTAGATTACTGAAAAAATATTATAATTTTCTAATACAATAAAAGCAATAAATTTAACAATAGTTTAAAATTAAGAATAAGACTTTAATAATCACTATATTTTAAAATGTTATTATGCCAAAGGGGTTATAGATTATTCACCTCTAAGTTGATATGTTATATACATATGTAGATATGCATACATACATATAATATTTTTATTCTTAATAATGTTTTTGTAAATAGGATGTTAAAAATAAGAATTATCATGAAGCAGATGCATGTAGAAATAAAAGAGTTAGTAGACACAATTCAATAACTTAAGTGTACAGTATTGTAAATAACTAGCATTCTTTTAATGTTATTTTTTTAAAAATAGAATATTTGATTTTGATATCTTTGATGCTTTTCTAAATGTTTTTATTCAAGTATGGATAACTAAATTAAAATTTTAAACTAACAAATCTAAATTGTATTTTGTAACAAGAATTATACATATATTGTTACATACAGCATAGACTAAACAATGTCAAGAAATTGATGATATGTATATCCAATCTATAACTGTTTTGATTTAATTATTAATTTTATTGTCCATTTTAACTACTATTTTTTGAAATTAGATTTGGAAGATTGTGCAAATATATCTTGTAATTTCTACAACTTGCTAATAAAATATTAAAGACATATATATTAAAAATATTTAATATAAATACTAGTATATCAGATGAAATAAATAAATAAAAACAAATCAACTTTAGAATTTATAATTTTATATATCTCAAATTAATATTTACAAGCTTTGAATGATTTATTTTAAAATAAGAAGTTTTGAGACATAAATCGGTTATATAAAAAAATCTAAAATGTTAGCATACTTGATATTGTCACCTTATAATTAATACACATAGCTTGCTATAATATTTGCAAGTTGTTCTTAAGGTATGTTTGAAAACTCTTATAAAATTATTCATACAAATTCAATGTATATGTATACATGGTAGTTACATCATAGTATCAGATACATATTTTTGCTTTAAGAAGTTATTAGGCTCAATAGTAAAAGTAATAAATATATATATATATATATATATATATATATATTAGAAAAATAATTAAAAATAAAAATTGATATCCATGCCATATTATTTATATACTTGTTTATTTATTTTTATTAATATATATGTTTTTCTTTGAATTATAAAAATATGAAATTCCAGCTACTTTATAAAATATAATTATTAAAGTAAAAATTAAAGCTAAAAATATTTAAAAATAATTCTTGGATGATTTTTTTGTTGATTTTAGAATTGCTTTAATTCTAATAATTTATATCCTTACTTGTACTTATAATGTTGTTTTTAAATAATTCAAATAATTTAAAATCTTTAATAAGAATATATTCTTAGAATATTACTTAAATCAAACAAAAATAATTCATGATTTGTAATAAGCCTTTCAAATATCATATGTACTAGTTTCTTCTTTATCAAATATAAAAACTTCATACATTGGTATATAGAATTTACTTTATGTATTAATTATTTCAAATAAAAAATATTCTTAGAACTCCTTAAGTCTCATTCCATTCAAATTGCTCAATTTTGCACAATTCCACTGTATTTAGGGATGGGCAAATAAATTCCACTTACAAATTACTATCCACAAGGTATAGTCCTTTCAATCCCTTATCCCTGCATGTTGTTCTAGGATAATGAGCAAAGGTAAAGGATTTTTCTATTTAAATAAAGTTTATTTTTTAACTATTCCAAGTACTAGGGAGATTGGAGTTGGTTAACAAGGCAATGTTGTACACATATAATGACAGTTATAACTGAGTATAAATTTAATTTGATGTAATTTAAAAACCAATATAGGAAAAATATATGTAAAAAAAATTATACCATAAATTAGAGAAGATAGCTCTTATAATGGAATATAATTGCATAATAATTGAAGTCAATTTTACATGAATATATTGAAAAAAAAAAAAAAAAAAAAAAAAAAAAAGTCTAAAATTTAATTATGATCATAATATTTGAGATGGATCTGATAGTCTTTCTATGTGCCATTAACCTTAATTATAGCTCTAATATGCTTTTGCATGCTTCTACATAATCTCTTGCATTTATTAAGAGTAGTTGAAGTCCAATAATCTTCAATATGAGCTTATAATTCTAGCATTTCTTTTGGAGAGGTCTTGTATTGGTTCAAACAATATTTGAGAATTGTCCACAAATATTTGATTGGATTGAGGTCATGAAATTCCATCAACTATTTATAAAGAAAAAAATTCTTATGAATTCAAGTACAAAGTCACTAGTTTGGATGTATACTTTGGGCTGTTATTGTGTTGGATAATCATATTTATAAAATTCAAATTGCATACATGTAATGTATGAATCAACTTGCATTCTAAATTTTTTTTGTAAAGATGTCAATCCATTATTCCTTCAATTTTATACATCATTCTAGAACCTTCTACAATCATATAATCTCACATCATCATTCTTCCATGTCCAAACTTCATTGTCTCTTGTACTCTTCTAACACTCAAAGACTCTCTATTACAAATCTAACACCAGCTATGACTATCAAAGAAAAACTAATTCATATTTGAATCATCATCTATATAATGTTTATAATATTTTATAAATTTTAATCTTGATTTTATCTGATTAGGTGTGAATTGTAGCTTCTTTTATTTAATATTAGATTTTTAGCCTATTGACATAATATCCTTCTTACAATGGTTTAAACATAGTAATATGGGCCTTCTCTCTCATATAGATGCCTATTTTGAATGTTGTTTCAAAGCCACTAGTACTAATTGCTTGCACATATGCTTTCCAATCTATTATACAAACCCTCTTGGTCTACAACCAACACTGTAATTTACACCATTTAACTCACTTAAATATTATTTACAAAATTTTGCAATAAAATTCTCAAATACTTGAAAATCTCTTCCAACCTTTTTAATCCTCTCATCCCTCTTTTGTTAAGGATATATACTTTAAAAGTTCACAAAACCTTTTAGAATATTTTAGAGGTTCCTCAGTTAGTGAAAGTCGATAGAGAAGCTTTCTAATTGGTGAAAGTAGCTTGAGAAGCTTTGTAATTTGTGGTAAGAGCTTGAGAAGCTTCTAAATTGATAGAAGGAGCTTGAGAAGCTTCCAAGTTGGTAGAAGCTGCTCGAGAAGCTTTTCAATTTGATGGAAGCTACTCAAGAAGTGTCCTAGATAGGAGTATATATGGGAATCAAGGCTGAAGAGTTCTTTAGTCTTGACAACGCATCTCTTGGAGTTTTAGCTCACCCTTCTTAATGTTATTTGTGTAATCATCAAGATAATTCAAATTCTTATTGGTTTCTTTCTGAAATCTTTTTTAGTTCAAATCTTTTGTTTTATATTGTCATATCCTTGACAATTTGTTGAGACTGCCCTTATCTTAAATATTAGAATTGCATCCTTTTTATTTGAGAGTAGATTATTTCTTTTCTTGAAGGTATACCAGTGCTTTAGATATTGTAGATTACCTTCTTTTAAATTGATATTTTTTTCATCATAATATTAGAGCTTTATCTTTCTTATGAGAGAGTGGATCACCCTTCTCCTTAAAGGTCTTAAAGCATTTTAGAGGTTGTGGATTACCCTCCTCTAAATTAATATTGTCTTCTTATAGATTCATTTTTTTTTTTCTCTTAGAATGGTTGGAAGTCAAGATATTAATATGACCAAATTTTTTGAGTCCAAATTAGATGCTATTATAAGTGCCTTTATTACTTTATCTTGATAAGACTACAGAGATTGATGGGATTATTGCAAAACTTTATAATGATGTAATATTTAGAATACCACAAGCTAAATTGCATCTACTTTCAATTTCTATACTTAAGGATGTAGTACTACCTATATTGTGCCAAAAAAAATTCATCTATTCAATAAAGTAAAGAGTCTCAAGTTAGTCTTTTAAAAAAATATGATGATATGCATTCAAAGTTCCGAGGGTTTATTAACTAAATTTGATTGATAATGGTTCTATAATTTGATACTTATCTAATAGAAGAATCACGGATTGGATTGGTTGGCACCTTATTTATGGGACAAGCATTATTATAATTTATTCCTTTATTTGAAAAAAAATCACCAATTTTGAGTAACTTTGAAATTTTTATGGAAACATTTGGAGAAGCATTTGGAGAATATGACAAGGCTAATTGGACAACAATTAAGATCCAAGTATTGTATCAAGAAGCATGCTTTATATCAATCTATGCATTTGATTTTAGACAACTAGCGTATGACATTAATTGAGATGAAAAAGCCTTAATGAGTCAATTCTATTAGAGATTAAGAGACAATGTGAAAGATTTATTATTATCACTTTCAGATCTATAATTGCTCAATGAAGCTATTAGCCAAGCCATAAATATGATAATCAATTATTCCAATATTATCAAGATTAACGTTTATGGGCTTCAATAAGACAATACACAATCTAACACATTCTTGTTACATTGGCAAACATTCTAAATTCACATTTCAATATAGAAGATATGCAATTTGATACAATACATTTTAAACCTCTTAATCTTTAAGAAAAAAAGCGTCAGATGGAAGAAAATCTATACTTGTATTGTGGTGAGGAAGGCCACAAGGTTGACAATTGTCTAAAAAAAAAAATCGATGCATTACCAAAATGAAGAGTGCAATCATTTAGGAAAACAAAGATATTTAGTTATAATAGAGACCTTGCGAGTAGAAAATTTAACATCACAAAATTATTCAAGTTCCTCTCTTGCTACTCAACCTACTTGTTGCTTAACAATTCTTTTACGTTTTGGCCTCCAAACGTTTCAAACAATCGCCTTGTTGGATTTAGAGGTGTCCACATCTTAGATTATAGCAGTCAAATTATGTTCAATGTTATTAGGACTCCTTCAAATCTTATTATTCCCAAACTTTCTTAGTTGAAAAAGTATAATCCATCTATAAATTAGAAGTTACAAAGAATAACATTTCTAATAGAAATCCTTGTAAGAAAACTTCATAAAAAGCCACGAGTTAGTAAACCTTTATTTATTGGAGTAACGGCTTTAATAAAATTGGGCAAAGAAGGTACACCATTTGTTATTTATGCGACTCCAACTAAAGAAGATATGACTTCATTGGTAAGTATTCTAGAGCAGTATAGTAAATTTTAAGATGTTTTTTTAAAAAAAAATGTTAATATATTACTAGAGCACCAACCATATGATTGTGCTATAGATCTTCAAAAAAGAACACAACTATCTTTTGGTCCAATTTATATCTTTTTCAAAACAAGCTTTTAGTATTAAAAGATTATATTAATGAAAATCTTATAAAGAATCTTATCAGGCATTCAAAATCTCTAACATGTGCATCTATATTTTTTGTAAAGAAAAAAGATATTTCCTTGCATATATGCATTGATTATCGGGGATTGAATAAGATAACAATAAAGAATTATTATCTACTATGATTAATCTTAGGACTTTTGGAATAATTCAATGAAGCCAAGATCTATACTAACATAGATCTTTGTGGAGTATACAACTTGGTATGGATCAAAGAGGGAGACAAATGAAAGACCACATTTTGGACAAGGTATAGATATTTTGAATGTAACATCATATCTTTTATATTAATAAATACACTTATTATCTTTCAGCATTTAATGAATGACATCTTTCAAGAGCATTTAGATAAGTTTGTGGTGATCTATCTTATTGAAATCTTGATCTATTCAAAAAATCTAGAAAAATACGAGGGACTTATTAAGTTGGTATTACAAAAGCTGCGAGATGCAAATTTGTATGCTAAGCTAGAAAAATATGTATTTCATCAACCAAACATAGAATTTTTGGAATACATTATATCTACTAAGAATTTGATGATGAATCTCAAGAAGGTGGAGGCGATTATATAATGGGCCATTTTCAAGATTGTGACAAATGTATAATGTTTTTTTAAATTTGCTAACTTTTGTTGGATCTTCATCAAAAATTATTTTCAAATTGTTATCTCTCTTACTCAATTGATATGCAAAAATAAATTGGAAATGGAGGCCTCAAGTAGAGAAGGCATTCTAAGATCTCAAGATGATATTTATTATAGCGGCAATCTTGGTGCATCAAGACTTTATAAAAGTATTCTATATGAAAATTGATGCTTCAAATTTTGTACTAGGGACTATACTTTTACAAATGGATATAGAAAATTAACTCCATCATGTTGCATTTTATTTTCAAAATTTTTTTGCTATTGAAATTAATCATAAAATCTACAATAAGGAATTTTTTGCTATTGTGGATTCTTTTCAAGAATGGGATCATTTTTTTGAAAGAACAATGTATCCCGTGATTATATACATAGATCATAAGAATTTAAAATATTTCATATCAGCTTGGATTCTTAATAGCTGCCAAGCTCAATGGAATATGTCATTATCTCAATTTAACTTTATCATTACTTATTGACTTGAGAAGTAACGAGAATTTTCCAATGCTTTATTAAAAAAATCATATCTTATACCAAAGACAAAAAAGATAGCGTTTGATCAACAATATGCAACTTTATTGAAGCTGGAAATTTTTTTCCTTTATGCCACTATTATATAAGCACCTATTGATTTTAGTTTATTCAATAAAGTGTATGCTGTAATCACTAATGATGCTTTGGCCTTTGATATCAAATGTCAGCTCCATAAAAATGCTGACAAGTGAAAGCTCAAAGAAGACCTTCTATTATTAAGGACATACACTTCGGAGATTCACAAAATCTTTTAGAACATTCTAGAAGCTTCTTAATTGGTGAAAGTCAGTTGAAAAGTTTTTTAGTTAGTAGAAGGAGCTGAAGAAGCTTCTCAGTTAGTGAAAAGAGCTCAAGTAGCTTTCTAATTAGTGGAAGGAATTCAAGAAGCTTCCTAATTGGTAGAAGCTACTTGAGAGGCTTCTTAATTTGATAGAAGCCACTTAGAAAGCGTCCTAGATAAGAGTATATATAAGGGTCAAGGCGAAAGAGTTCTTTAGTCTCGACAACGCATCTCTTGGAGTTCCAACTCACATTTCTTCGTGTTTTTTGTATACTCATCTCTTTAATTCAAGTTCTTATTGATGTCTTTTGGAAACCTTATCTTGGTTTCAAGTCTCTTATTCTGTATTCTTGTGTCCTTGACAGTTTGTTGAGACTAAGCTCATCTTTAATATCAGAGTTGAATCCTTCTTGTTAGAGAGTCGATTACCCTTCTACTCAAAGATATATGAGCGCTTTAGAGGTTGCGGATTACCTTCCTTTAAATTGATATTTTCCTCATCGCAATATTGGAGCTTTATCCCTCTTGTGAGAGAGTGGATCACCTCACTCTTTGAAGATCTTAAAGCATTTTAGAAGTTACGGGTTATCCTCCTCTAAATTGATATTGCCTATTTACAAATTTATTTCTTCTTTCTCTTAGAATGGACATTCACAAGAAATCTTAGAATGGCTGGAGGTTAAGACATTAGTATGACTGAATCTTTTATATCTAAATTAGACGCTGTCGTGATGTAACGTGACTATTAAGTGAAAGAATGTGGAAATAGTATATTATAGAAGATCTTAGTTCAAAATATTATAGAAAATTATCTTAGAAAAATAGATAATAGTAAAAAATGAATAAAACTAATGAGTGTTAATGCTGCTTTTTTTACAAAGGAGCTTCAATTTACTTTATAGGGCCATAAGTAAGGCAAAACAAAATAGATTGGAAAATAAAATAATATAGGTATATATAAGAGGGAGTTAAGAATAGGTTTCAAAAAAATTTATCACAAAAATCTCAAAATAGATACCTAGAAAGGACCGTTTATGAGCCAGGATCAAAATCAAATCCCAAGGCACAAAACTGCATGCTTACAATGGATCAGGAGGCCTTTTGTAGATTGAAAAGTGGAGTTAGAGAAGAGACTAGAGGATCTTTCTTCAAGCATTAGCTAAAAGTGATTTGAATTGGTAATGACTTTGTAATGACTTTGTAATGTCAAGGTTGATTTTAGTGATTTTGATTTTGTGAAATATATTAGGATTTATATTTTTGAGCATTCCATGAGATTGATTATAGATCTATAGGTGATATTTTGTAGATTGGTGCATACAATAGTGCTTGTAGGGTTTTGTGAATTTGAGATTGATTTAACAATTCAATCAAAGATTATTGAAGTTTATGTGGGTTGAGATCTCATAAATTAGGAATTGAAGGTCAATTAGGTTTCCTAAGACTTTTAGCAATCTACTAGTTGGATTGGAGTGAAATTTATATGTATGTATAGAAGACTTAATTTTCTATATGCATGTGAAATTTGGAAGAAATTAAATGGTGTAAAAAGGAGATATTAGCACTAGACAATTGACATTAAGGTAGGAGAAGGAGGCCAGCCGACACTTGATTGAAATTTTGGATTGAATTTCTTGCTGGTAAGTTTGATCCTCTTCAAATTTTATGTGCTTGCTGCTAACTTAGTTTTTAAGGAGTGTGTAAATTTTTAAGCAAGATCAATGGTTTAATCAATAATTATTGAGGTTCAAAAGGTACCTTAGGAATTACTTAGGGCTTGGTTAGGATTCGGTTAGAATTTGTGTTGGATTTAGGATTTAGTGTTTGTTTAGGATTTGTTAAAATTTGATTAGAATTGACTAGAATTTAATTAGGATTTATTTTAGGATTTATTTGGGCTTGATCAAGATTGATTAGGATTTAGTTAGGATTTATTTTAGAATATATTAGGGCTTAATCAGAGTTGACTAGGATTTAATTAGGATTTGTTTTAGGATTTGTTAGGATTTTTTTTAGAGTTTGTTAGGATTTGACTACGGTTGACTAGGATTTAGTTAGGATTTCTTTTAGGATTTGTTAAGATTTGATCAAAGTTGATTAGGATTTTAAGATTTGTTAGGATTTGACCAAGATTGATTAGGATTTAGTTAGGATTTGTTTTAAGATTTGTTAGGATTTGACCAGAGTTGACTAGAATTTAGTTAGAATTTGTTTTAGGATTTATTAAGGTTTGATTAGGATTGACTAGGATTTAGTTAGGATTTAGTTAAGATTTATTTTAGGGTTGTTAGGATTCATTTTAGGATTTGTTTAGGTTTGACTAGGGCTAACTAAGATTTAGTTAAGGTTTCATTAAGGATTATTTAGAGATCGATTAGAGAGGTTAGTATTAATTATTATTGCATTTTTTTTTTTTTTTTTTTTTTTTTTTTTCCATCTTCCATAGCCAAGTGTTCAAAGCATTCTCAAATAAGACTTCATGACTTACGACATAATTTGGTGAACGCGATGTCAAAGCTTGAGGTGGAAGATTATTGAGATTTTTTTGATTTTTTTGATTTATGGAGAAAGAAGGCAAGAGAGTTGAAGGAGGAATTATGGATGGTGCATCAATTAGAGCTTCTAGTAGAGTTACAAGTAGAGCAACAAGTGCATGTAATAAAAGAGGACAAGATGACAAGAGGGTTGATTTTGAAGCTTTTTGAAGCTTTGAGCTTTATAAAATATCTTAGAAAATAAAAAAGGCCTTTGAATTATCACGGAGTATCATAGGGCTTTATAGATATTTTGGAGCATTTTGAAGTATCATAAGGTATTTATTAAAACTCTTTGAAAGACATTTTTGAGCATTGTAAATCAAAATAGAGGATGTGTCATCAAAGTCTTTGGATGAGTTATATATTTTTGATAGAGCTATAGATGGAGCTTCTAGTGGAGTTGCAAGTGGAGGAGCAAGTGGAGGTAGCAAAAGAAAACAAGATGGCAAGAGGGTTGATTTTGAAGCTTTTTGAAGCTTTGAGCTTTGGAAAATATCTTAGAAAATAGAAATGGCATTTGAATTATCATGGAGCATTATATGGCTTTATAGACATCTTGGAGGATTTTGAAGTATCATAAGTTATTTATTGGAGCATTTCAAGGGACATTTTTTAACATTGTAGAATAAAATGGAAGATGTTTCATCAAATTCTTTGGATATGTTGAATATTTTGGATGGATCAAATGTTAATGAATTTTTTAAGGCTTTTTGTATATTCATAGAGGAGCAACAAAAGATGCAAGCAATTGAAAGGGGTATTGTAAAGGCATTGTAAGGAATTATCAATAAATTTGGGAGGTTTGAAGGATGCAACATCACTAAATTTTTACAAGTTTATATATGTGAGATGGAGACATACCAAATCCTTGAGGCAAAGATGATTTCCAGCCTCTATTTGGCTATTGAACCTAGGATTCATAAAAAAGTGAAGAGATTACTTGATAGGGGTGTGGAGACATGGTCAAAATTTCAAGAACTTTTGAAAGAAGAATTTATTAATGCAAATGAGGATAGGATTACTAAGTAAATTTTTTTAGATGGGATAGAATTACAACCAAGCATGCATATGGATCTTTATGAATTCTTGAAAGAATTTGAAAAGAGATTTTATCAACTCTCATCTCCAGAGAGACAATCATTGGATGCTATAAAGATAGAGTTGTTTTTAAATGGTCTTGATGATGCCTTGGGAGACAAGCTTTTCATACTTCTTGCAAATGAGTCTACAGAGAATAGTTGTACCAATAATTGGGAGGAGTTGAAAGAAGCAGTGATTATTTTAGCAAAGCAACAAAGGACATGAGCTAAAGGAGTTGCAGTATGGCCTAAGAAATCTTCTACTTTGGCTTCTATATCATCTTTATCAATGTAAGGAACAAATTTCAAATCAAGAGAAATAGAGGAGCAAATGGGAAGCTTTAAAAGAAGAGCAAATTCTTTACACATGAAGGAAATTGGGTCTTATATCAAAGGTGGTGAAGGAGAGTACAAAGATTTTTTTCAAACTATCAATATAGAAGGGCAAGATATCCAAAAATTTGAAGGCAATATAGAACTCAAGGATTTAGAGACTAATGACAATGTGGTTGGAAGCTATGGCTATTCTACATTGAGTAAGTTTGTACAAGTTGGTGATGGCAATTTGGATGGAACATCTCTTAATGATTAAAAGATATTTTTTATATTTGAAGGAGGTGAGGATGTTTTGTCTAATATTTTGGATTATCTTGAAGAATTTAAAGTTGAACCTTTACATAAGATGGATTATGGATCTATTCAAGATTATAATCACAAAGATTGTATGAATTCACAATATTATGATGTAAAAAGTAGTAGAATTATGCACACATACGATGATGAAAGTCAAATTGCATATGGCTATAAGACCACATATAGATTGGTTGAAAG
Organism: Physcomitrellopsis africana; assembly: GCA_036785485.1. Lineage (NCBI taxonomy): Eukaryota > Viridiplantae > Streptophyta > Bryopsida > Funariales > Funariaceae > Physcomitrellopsis > Physcomitrellopsis africana. Next base: position 143,958 of record JAWRVF010000838.1, read on the forward strand.
AAGTTTTGAATTTTCACATAATCATTATAGAAGGGGTTATGAAATTACACAAGGTTATGATATTAAATGTGGTGGTGAAACTACAAAGGATTATGGCAAAAGTTGTGAGATTTTTCAAGAGCATGAGGTTTTACAAGGCCATGAAATTTTTCAATGTTATGAAGTAATACAATGCTTTGAGACAACACAAGGTTATGATGTTTTACAAAGATACATTCAAGAAGAAATGATAGATGTTTCACAAAATTATGTGGCAAAAGAAGATTATGGAATCAAACGTAAGGGTACTAAGTTAATGGCTTTAATCAAATCAATTGTGAATACTAATCTTTTAGACCAAGATCAAGGTTACATGGATAATGTACATGTATTGGGGGCACAATTGAATTTTGATAAGAAAAAGGTTCATCATGCACTGTGAAATTCAAAGGTTGAAAATCTAAAAATCTTCAAATATAAAGACATTGAAAATGGATTTAAAGATTACATGGATATCTTAAATGGAGGTTGGAATAAAAAGAACAAGACAAAAGATGCCAACAAGATGTATGTGGCTATGTGGATGAGATTTGAATTAAATCTTCTTATTTCAAAATTTGTACCTCGCCAATGGTTTGGTCATGTGCAAAAGAAGATATTTCCAACCTACTTGCACATGTGGATTAAACGAAAACATTGGCATTGGTAAAAGAGATAATTGACTATAGAATATTGGCATATACAAGAAGATGGATATTAGACTTGCATTAACAACTACATATAATCTAGAAGGGAGATGGCTTCCTACTTATTAGAAGAGATGAGGCCATTGTTATCTTATCACGGGATGGATATATTTTATTCAAAAATATAAAAGATTTTGGAAGAATAGAAAAGAAAAACGTCAAAAATATAGAATATGAGTTGAAGAAATGTAGAGTGCTTGATGAAGATGAATTCATACTAGAGATATTTGAAGAAAGTGGCTTTGATGATACCATAGGTGAATTACAATTATTATTGGATTTAGATTTTGAAAGTAATGATAAGGTAGTAAATGTGCAATCTAAAGAATTTTATGATGAGGTGAAAGAATATATTAATAGATATAACACAAAAGTGAAAACTAAGTATAAGACTATTGCTAAGAAAGTTAAACAAGTAGCATTGCCACTACCATTGGATTGTGAGAAAAGAGTTGAAAGGGCATACCTGCAATTGAATTTGAAAGATCCAAGGACATTAAGGTAGCTATAAAGAAGTTGAAAGAAGCAAGAGAAAAAAATAAGGAGAGGTTTGACAAAAAAGATTGATTGCATCCAAAATCAATTCAAAATAGTGATTGGATGTTGATTTATGATAGTAGTTTGGACAACCAACATAGCTTAGTAAAGAAATTTGCAAGAAGATCGTTTGGACCTTATGTTGTCAAATAAGTATATGACAATAGAACATATTTGTTACAAGAACTTGATGGTATATAATTAAAGATATCTATTGCAGAAAAGTAAATTAAGTTATTTAAATAAAGAGGTGAAGAAATTTATTTTAATGAAGAATAAAATAAATTAAAAGGTGTTGAGATGAAAGAAGAAGAGAAAATTGAAGATCAAGAATTTGACCAAGATAAAGAACATTTTATATCAATAAAATAACAAACTTGGCGCATTCTGGAAGATGCACAGTTTCAGGGGGGATGGATGTCATGATATAACGTGATTATTAGGTGAAAGAGTATAAAAATAGTATATTATAGAAGATCTTAGTTCAAAATATTATAGAAAATTATCTTAGAAAAATAGATAATAGTAAAAAATGAATAAAACTAATGGGTGTTAATGCTGCCTTTTTTATAAATGAGCTTCAATTTACTTTATAGGGCCATAAGTAAGGCAAAACAAAGTAGATTGGAAAATAAAATAATATAGGTATATATAAGAGGAAGTTAAGAATAGGTTTCAAAAAAATTTATCACAAAAATCTCAAAATAGATACCTAGAAAGGACCGCTTATGAGCCAGGATCAAAATCAAATCCCAAGGCACAAAACTGCATGCTTACAATGGATCAGGAGGCCTTTTGTAGATTGAAAAGTGGAATTAGAGAAGAGACTAGAGGATCTTTTTTCAAGAATTAGCTAAAAGTGATTTGAATTGGTAATGACTTTGTAATGACTTTGTAATGTCAAGGTTGATTTTAGTGATTTTGATTTTGTGAAATATATTAGGATTTATATTTTTGAGCATTCCATGAGATTGATTATAGATCTATAGGTGATATTTTGTAGATTGGTGCATACAATAGTGCTTGTAGGGTTTTGTGAATTTGAGATTGATTTAACAATTCAATCAAAGATTATTGAAGTTTATGTGGGTTGAGATCTCATAAATTAGGAATTGAAGGTCAATTAGGTTTCCTAAGACTTTTAGCAATCTACTAGTTGGATTGGAGTGAAATTTATATGTATGTATAGAAGACTTAATTTTCTATATGCATGTGAAATTTGGAAGAAATTAAATGGTGTAAAAAGGAGATATTGGCACTAGACAATTGACATTAAGGTAGGAGAAGGAGGCCAGCCGACACTTGATTGAAATTTTGGATTGAATTTCTTGCTGGTAAGTTTGATCCTCTTCAAATTTTATGTGCTTGCTGCTAACTTAGTTTTTAAGGAGTGTGTAAATTTTTAAGCAAGATCAATGGTTTAATCAATAATTATTGAGGTTCAAAAGGTACCTTAGGAATTACTTAGGGCTTGGTTAGGATTCGGTTAGAATTTGTGTTGGATTTAGGATTTAGTGTTTGTTTAGGATTTGTTAAAATTTGATTAGAATTGATTAGAATTTAATTAGGATTTGTTTTAGGGTTTATTTTAGGATTTGTTAAAATTTAACTAAGATTGAGTAGGATTTAGTTAAGATTTATTTTAAGATTTATTAGGGCTTGACCATGGTTGACTAGAATTTAATTAGGATTTATTTTAAAATTTGTTAGGATTTGACTAGGATTGATTAGGATTTAGTTAGGATTTATTTTAGAATTTGTTAGGATTTTTTTTAGGATTTTTTATTATTTGACCACGATTGACTAGGATTTAATTAAGGTTTGTTTTAGGATTTGTTAAGGTTTGACCAAGGTTTTATAATCCCTTTGTATTTGGGCCTTCAAAAGCTTCAAACAACCACTTTGTTAGATTTTGAGGCATCTGCTTATTTCATAGATGAAGCATTTACTAAGCTTTACAAAATTTGTCTAGTATAGAAATCCAAACCTATTCATGTAGAAGTAATAGATAGACAATCCTTATCCCCTGGTAGTATCACCTATGAAACTATGCCTATAGAAGTATCGTTCTAAGATCATAGAAGCCAAATTATATTCAACGTTATTAGGACTCCTTCAAATCATGTTATTCTTAGGCTATCTTGGTTGGAAAAGTATAATCCATCTATAAATTGGAGGTTGTGAAGAATAACATTTTCTATAGAGATCTTTGAAAGAAAAAGAAAATTTAAAAGCCACAGATGGTAAATCTTTATTTATTGGAATAAGGACTTTTATAAGATCGGCCAAAGAAGGTACACCGTTTGTTATTTATGCAACTCCAATTAAAGAAGATATGATTTCATCGGCAAGTATTTTAGAGTAATATAACAAATTTTAAGATATTTTTTAGAAGAAAAATATTGATATATTGTCGGAGCACCAACCATACGATTATACTATAGATCTTTAGGAAGGAACGCAATGACCTTTTGGCCCAATCTATAATCTTTTTTAAGATAAACTTTTGATATAAAAGATTACATTGATAAAAATCTTGCAAAGAACTTCATCAAACATTCAAAATTTCCAATAGGTGCACTTATATTTTTTGTGAAGAAGAAGGATGGTTCTTTAAGTATGTGCGTTGATTATCGGAGATTGAATAAAATAACAATAAAGAATCGTTATCTAATATCGTTAATTTCAGGACTCTTGGAATAACTTGGCCAAGCTAAGATCTATACTAAGATAGATCTTTGTGGAGTATACAATGTGGTACGGATCAAAGAGAGAGATAAATAGAAGACCGCATTTTGGACAACGTATGAACATTTTGAATACAATGTCATGTCTTTTAGACTAACAAATGCATCTGCTATCTTTCAACATTTAATGAATGATATCTTTTAAGAGTATTTAGAGAAGTTTGTAGTGATCTATCTTGATGACATCTTGATCTATTCGGAAAATCCGGAGAAATACGAGGGGCATGTCAAATTGATATTACAAAAGCTGTGAGATAGAAGCTTGTATGCCAAATCAAAAAAATGTATATTTCACCAACAGAAGATGGAATTTTTGGGATACATCATATCTACTAAGGATTTGATAATGGATTCCAAAAAAATAGAAGCGGTTATGTAATAGGCCATTACGAAGACTGTGAAAGATGTATAATATTTTTTTGGATTTACCAACTTCTATCGGATCTTTATCAAAAATTACTCTCAAGTTGCCGCCTCTCTTATTCAATTAACATGTAAGGATAAGTTATAATGGGGGCCTCAAGCGGAGAAGGCATTCTAAAACTTCAAGATGGCATTTACTACAGTTCCAATATTAGTGCATCCAGACTTTATAAAGGCATATACTTGGAGATTGATGCTTCAGATTTTGCACTATGGGCCGTACTTTCACAAATAGGTATAGACGACAAACTCCATCTTGTTGCATTTTATTCTCAAAAGTTTTCTACTGTCAAAATTAATTATGAAATTGACGATAAAGAGCCTCTTGCTATTGTGGATTTTTTTTAAGAATGGCATTATTTTTTTGAAAGAACAATGTATCTTGTGACTGTATATATAGATCACAAGAATTTAAAATATTTTATGTCAGCATGGGTTCTTAATTGCCGCCAAGCTCAATGGAATATGTCGCTATCTTGATTTAACTTTGTCATTACTTATCGGCTTGGGAAGTAATAAGGATAGTCTGATGCCCTATGGAAGAGATCATATCTTGTACCAAGGGTAAGAGAGGTAGCATTTGATCAACAATATACAACTTTGTTGAAACCAAAATAATTCTACCTTTGTACTACTATTACATTAATAATTATTGATCCTAATTTCCTCAATGAGATACGTGCTGCAACTACTAATAATGCTTTGGCCCTTGATATTGAATATCACTTGAAAAAAATATTGAAAAGTTCAAATTTGAATAACACCTATACTTTGAAAAACGTTTATATATCCCAAAAAGACCAACATGACTATACGTTCTTCAATCTCGCCATGACTTTTCTGCTGCGGGTCACTTTGGATTTAACAAGACTTTGGAACTTATTTCTAGAGATTTTTAGTGGTTTTAAATGTAAAAGGCACTGAAGAACTTTGTGCTCTCTTGCGACATCTATGCAAGGTCCAAAAATCCTTAACAACGCCTTTATGGACTTTTACAACTCTTGCCTGTTCCAAGATGATTATGGTCCTCTATTTCAATAGATTTTATTGTAGATCTATTGCCATCTAATTCATTGTACAACATCTTTGTAATGATTGATCGACTCACAAAGATGGCTCATTTCATCCTTTACAAAAATATTGCATTTAGTGAAGAAACAACAAGGTTCTTTTTCAACAATATATATCGATATCATGGCCTATTAGACAATATTGTATCTGATCGAGGATCCCAATTCATATCTAAGTTTTGGAAGTATCTTTTTGAAATACTAAAGGTGGATATTAAACTTTTTTTGGCTTTCCATCTTCAAATTGATGGCCAAACAGAATGAGTTAATCAAGTGCTGGAGTAGTATTTAAGATGCAGCATTAATTATCAATAAGACAATTGAATCTTGTATCTACCATTAGAAGAGTTTGCATATAATAATATTGTTCATGCTTCAACTTAGCAAATATTATTTTACTCCAATTATGGATACCATCTGAAGTTTGATCTGTGGAGTACGCCAAAGAACAACAATCCAACGGCCGAAGGATTTTCAAAGGAGCTGTCGCAACACTAAATAACCTTGAAACTTCAATTACAAGCAGCTCAAGATGCTTACAAGGCATCTGCAAATAAATTTAGAAATCAATCACTTATTTTTTATATTAGAGATAAGATATGGTTTCTTTGATAAAATATCAAAACTAAGCAGCTGTTATAAGTTAGACTATTAAAGGTTGGAACCATTTTCTATCCAGAAACAAATCAATTTAGTGGCATATTGCTTAGAATTACCATGTGCTATGAAGGTACATCCAATTTTTCATGTCTCACTTTTAGAACCTTGTAGGGAGTCACATATTCTAGGAAGGGTACAAAAATTGCTACCTAGCATCAAAATTAAAGACCATGAAAAATACAAGGTTGAAAGGATATCGATTCACACTGAAGATGGAGCAAATTGAAATATCTTATTCATTGGCGGGGCTATGACATTAATAAGCACATATGAGAATTGGTCACAAATCTCACCAATGTGCATCAAAAGATATAGGAATTTCATCGACTCTATCCCTACAAACCTAAATGTATTCGATGATAACTTCTTAGTGAAGATTAGATTCAAGGAATACTCATAAAGAGATGGAGAATTAAACTAAAGCCTTCATCTATATGTAATTGTCTATTCCAAGATAGAATAGAGTGGTAGAAGCAAGTTAGTTACCATGTCAAACCTTCAAGCATTGAGAGAAAAAGACTCAAAAAGATTCACTTGCCACACAAGCTTTGAATGAATCAGCATAGTTTTCACAACCTTTAATTGAACAAAGTAAAGACAATACATTTCAGTGCCAAATATGACCTTGGTTGGAGCCATTAAGAGCAAGATCCAACCATACAAGCCTTGATTTTAATACTTGAGCTTTAATGATATTATTGGAGCTTGAAAAAGTGAATCCTTTTAATCTTGAGATCTTATTTGGAGGATGTTTTGAAGGCTGCAATGAAGATCAGATCTTTTGGTGGGATGTTTCAACAATGGAGATACTAGTTCAAGGCCATAGGCGATTTCTTCAACAACCAGTAGAATCCATTGCTCAAGAATAAAGAATAAAATACATAATATCATTAGTGCAGCGTATTCTTGATTTTTTACATATGTAGTAAGTTTGAGCTCCTCTTAGGACCTGTCGCTAGAGAGAGGGGTGATATTAGGGACATATACTTTGAAAGTTTATAGAACCTTCTAGAATATTTTAAAAGCTTTTTAATTGGTGAAAGTCGATTGAGAAGCTTCTCAATTAGTGGAAGGAGCTTAAATAGCTTTCCAAGTAGTAGAAGGAGCTCAAAAAGCTTTCTAGTTAGTAGAAGCTACTTGAAAAGCTTCTTAGTTTGATAGAAGCCACTCAAGAAGCATTTTGGATAGGAATATATATGTATGAGTCAAGGGTGAAGAGTTCTTCAATCTTGATAATGCATCTTTTGGAGTTCTAACTTACCTTTCTTGGTGTTGTTCATGTACTCATCTGTTTAATTTAAGTTCTTATTGGTTTCTTTTTGAAACCTTGTGCTAATTTCAAGTCTATTGTTCTATATTCTTGTATTCTTGATATTTATATTTTGAAGAATGCTTATATATTCCAAAAGGATCTACACAATTGTACATTCTTCAATCTTACCATGACTTTTTAACTATAAGTCACTTTGGATTTAACAAGACCTTGGTACTTATTTCTCAAGATTTTTGGTGGCTTCAAATGTGGAAGGCTATGAAGAACTTTGTATTCTCTTATGACATTTCTTCAAGGTTCAAGAATCCTTGATATTGTTTTTATAGGCTCTTACAACCTTTGCTTATTCTAAGACAACTATGGTCTTCTATCTCAATGGATTTCATCACAAAACTACTGCCATCCAATCCATTGGACAATATCTTTATGGTAGTTGATTGACTTACAAAGATGATTCATTTCATTCTTTGTAAGAAAATTGCTTCTAATGAAGAAATGACAAGACTCTTTCTTAAAAATATATATATTGATATCATAGCTTACTAGATGATATCATATCCGATCAAGAATTTCAATTCATATTTAAGTTTTAGAAATGTCTTTTTTAAATATTAAAGATGGACATTAAACTTTCTTCACCTTTCTATCCTTAAATTGATGGTCAAATAGAAGAAGTTAACTAAGTTTTAGAACAATATTTATAATGCAGCATCAACTACCAACAAGATGATTGGATCTTGTATCTATTGTTAGCGGAGTTTGTATATAATAATATTATTTATGCATCAACTCAACAAATATTATTTTACTCCAACTATAAATATCACTTGAAGCTTAATTTATGCCAAAGAATAACAATCCAACTGAAGGATTTGCAAAGCATCTATCGTAACATCAAACATCCTTGAAGCTTTAATTACAAGCATCTCAAGATGTTTATAAAGCATTTGCAAATAAATTCAAGAATCAATTGCCTACTTTTCATACTGGAGATAAAATATGGCTTCTTTGATAGAACATCAAGATCAAACATCTATGTAATAAGTTGGGCTATCGGAGGTTAAGACCATTTTCTATCTAGAAACAAATTAATCTAGTAGCATATTGCTTGGAACTACCATCTTCTATGAAGATACATCCAATTTTTTATATCTCTCTTTTAGAGCCTTATAGAGAGTTACATAATTTGGAAAGAGTACAATAATTGCCACCTAATATAGAAATAAAAAATCATGAAAAATATGATGTTGAAAAGGTGTTAGATTCGCAACAAAGGTGGAACAAATTGGAATATCTTGTTCATTGGTATGGCTATGATATTAATGAGCATACATAAGAATTGGTCAAAAATCTTGCTAATGTATCTCAAAAGATACATGAATTTCATTGACTCTATTTTTATAAATCCAAATGTACTCGATGATAACTTCTTGGTGAAGATTGGATCTAAAGAATATTCATAAGAAGAAAAAAGTTAAACTAAAACCTTCATCAGTATGCAATCATTTTTTCCAAGATAGAATAGAGTGATAGAAACAAGTTAGTCACTATGTCCAACCTTCAAATATTGAGAGATTTAACAAAATAAAATTTAGAAGATTCACTTGCTACATAAGCTTTAAACAAACCAATGTAATTTTTAGAACCTTCAATTGAGCAAAGTGAGGATGATATATTTTAGCACCAAATACAACTACAATTGGAGCCATTAAGAACAACATCCAACCATATAAGTTTCAATTCCAATACTAGAGCTTTAATAATATTGCTTAAACTTAAAAAGATGAATTCTTCTAACCTTGAGATTTTATTTGGAGGATGTTTTAAAGGCCTCAATAAAGATTAAATCCTTAAATGGAATGTTTCAACAATAGAAGTATTAATTCAAGGCTATAGGCAATTTTTTTATAGACTAATAGAACCTATTACTTACGAACAGAGAATAGAATACATAGCTTCATTAATGTAGCATATTTTTAATTTTTTACATATGTAGAAAGATTTTCAAAGGTATGAGCTTCTCTTGGAATTTGTTACTAGAAAAAAATGTGATGTTAGGAATATATACTTTAAAGTTTATAGAATCTTTTAGAACATTCTAGAGGTTCTTAAATTAGTAAAAGTCGATGGAGAAGCTTCTTAGTTGGTGAAAGTAACTCGAGAAGCTTTGTAGTTAGTAGTAGGAGCTTAAAAAGCTTCCAAGTTGGTAGAAGGAACTCGAGAAGCTTCCAAATTAGTAGAAACTGCTGAAGAAGCTTCTCAATTTGATAGAAGTTATTCAAAAAGTGTCCTAAATAGGAATATATATGGAAGTCGAGGTTGAAAAGTTCTTCAATCTTGACAATGCATCTCTTGGAATTTTAGCTCATCTTTCTTGATGTTATTTGTTACGTGGACCTCTTAACTCTCTGTCCATCTTGAAGCTTCTCAAGTATCTTATCATCACGGGAGTCCCACTTGTTGTGTACATATATCGTCTTAGTTATTGTATTGATTTCGTAATAAGGATGATCTGATGGGTCAAAGAAGTCTTCAGGTTTCCTTCTATTCTTCCTCATATTCTCTTCTAGTGTCTCATTGGGCATCTTAGCCGCAACATCAGATGGTACATAAGGAAGATCTCTTTTCTTTAAGTCTTTTTCATGTGCTCTCATCTTAAGTCCAATAAGATCCATCTTCTGTTTGTCTGTTAATGGTACTCCTCCATTTATGGTTAGCTCATACTTTTCATTGTACTCATGATCAGGCGTAGCTCTATAGTCTTCTCTTTTTGCACAATAGCAACCAATAGACACTATCTTCTTCCATTCGTGAATATGAGGATGCTTAACTTGATACTCCTTGAGTGAATCGTATTCTTCTTGTGTTGTCATAGATCGTATAGCATCCCATGCTTCCTTGACATAACCACTTGGTAATATGGGATACATTTTCTCACCAACCATCCTACACTTTATACCCCATCGTTCATATACCCAAGGAATCATTCCTGATTCTTCAGCTTTCCTCATCTGCTCCTCAGTAGGAGGTTGATCAAGGATTGCTTCTGTTTCCTTTTCTTCCTTTTCTTTCATCTTTACAACTACTCTCAACTCTGCAACCTCTTGCTTTATCTCCCTGGCAAGGTTCTCTCTACTTCTTTCAAACATGTCTAGATGGACTGATGGTACTGCCACACAATCATCAGGTATAGGTATCTTCACTCCTTTCTCTTTTAGTCTATCAAGATGGGGTTGAGCTTCATGAAGCTTCTTTATAGACTCATCTCTATCGTGTAAAGTGCTAAATGCTTCAGGAACTGTATTCAAACCATTAGGACGATAGTTCCTATGAATACCGCAGAACGATGAGCCTCGCTTTGCAAAGCGCTCGCATTACTTTTTGTCTAGTGTATAGTTGTGAACTATCGCTTTACAACGCTTTGGTTTTTGTATGGCACCATCTTTATCAACTACGATTGCTCCTTTGTGCTTGCCACAAAAAGGATTACTGTCCTTTGCCTTGTTTGGACACTTTGATCCTTTGTTTGGTCCTGTAGAAAGTATTGCCTCACATTTAGAGTCAAGTAGGGATGCCACTGGAGCTTTAACTCCTCGAAGACTATTATTGGTACTACTAAAGTACTCGACTAGTTCATTGAAGATCTGCTGCTTGATGTGAAACAAGATCTCTATAAGGCCATCTTGAAGCTCTTGCATCAGCGAATCTTTGATCGCTTTAAAGTCAGATATGACTCTATTTACCTATATGAC
>JAWRVF010000839.1:0-110000 GCA_036785485.1 Physcomitrellopsis africana
CTGGCCAGCACTTGAACGTACGGGGTATTGCCTTGGAACACCTTGAGTTCGTTTGCAGCAATAGCACCGAGAGTCAGGTTCGTTTCGTCTATCTCTTACGCTAGTTTTTAAACATTGCCATTCATCTCGACGGTGAGACTGTGTTTTCAAGGTCACATCGCTGATTAATATATATATATTATATAAAATATAAAAAGAAGAAAATAGATAATATTTAATTTATATTTTAGAAAAAAAAAAATCTCAAATATTTTAAAAGTTTAATTATTCTATATCCTTAAAATTTAACATTGTTGCTTAATTAAAATCAATCAATAACATATTGGTGCTTGCTTTAAAATCCAATTTAAATTACACACGTTGTAACATTTTTATTTAAAATTTTACAGTACATATAATAGAATTTGAAAATGTTTAAAAAAACTAGTTGCAATTTAAAATCTAATGAGGTTGAAAATATTTAAAACCATTTTGTACATAACCAAGCCCTTCTAATATAAGATGATTTATTGAATATAGGAATGTGTTTTTAAATAATTAAAAACTTTATTCTATAATAGTAGAATATTTTTTAAAATTTGCAATCTTTATAAAAATTGTGTTTGCTGGTTGTATATGCGTTTTTTAAATATTATTGTGCTATTGAATAAGAATTGTGATTAATAGGTCCTAAGGGCATGTTCTCTTATCAAAATTTGTATTTAGAGTTGTTTGGCCTTCAAATTACTTCCCAAAATGAAATCACCTCAATTTAAAAATTGAACATTTACCGTTTTTGCAAAGTATTTGGTTGGAAAAGCTAAGGAGTTAATGGGGGTGCAGAAAGAAAGGAAAACAACAAATTGTCAACATTGGTCAAAGTCGTTTTGCTTGGATAATATCTAAGCTTCCTAAAATATAAAATAATAATATAAATGTCTATGAACAAAACTTGTACAAAACATTCAATAATCTTGTTATATTTTAAGTCGCATAATACTTTATGTTTCATCAAATTATTAGTTAAGCAAAACAAGTGTCTTCATATAAATTGTATGTATATATACATATAATTCTCCATAATACCAAATAAAAAAAATGATTCTGAAACATACACAACTAAAACAATCGATACTTGCATTAAATAAGTGGTTTTCATGCACATGTTTTGCATCGTATAAAATGTTTTTAGTGATGAAGCAGTAATGCTGTTTTAGATCGGAATGCATGTTCCATAAGTCATTGGTTTATTCATGTGTGCATATGTATATATAGACATTTTTTTACATCATCTTCTAAGATTACTCGTCACACTTAAAGATTAGTGAAACCTAAATTATATTGTTTCAATGCTATTCCATGTATTTCCAGATTCATTGCATACGTTTACAATATAAACTTTTAAAATTCACATATGCAATTTCAAGTTTTCCATTTCACCTTCTATCCACATGCACCGAAAGTCTCAAACTTCAAACCCTGACACGCAGTGGACATGCTAACACTCGAAAATAGACCCATGCATAAGACATTTTTCATGTATTAGCATTTTGTTACAGAATGTTATGTTTACTAAAGAACTTAATTCCAATGTATTGCTTCCTAGCTGTGTCCAATAGATCTGAAAAAGGCTCCAAAACAAAAGAAATAGAGAAAAGAAAACTCACAAAATCGGCAGTCTGTATGAAATTTCCCAGGGAACCTCAATCATTTGCGAGAAAGGATTGCCGGTTGAATATGATGGAGAAAATGTGGCCGCACAAAGCAGTGCTGGTACCGGATCATGAGAAGGACTGGACAGTCACAAGATGGGTGCGGCAAAGCTGGGCGGTTTGATAATGCAGGACCACTCGGTCATGGACTGAAGTGTACAATTAAGCTTGAAAAAAAAAATTAAAAATCCTTACAGAAGATTACGGAGTTAAGATAAGTAAGAGCTAGCTTGTCGACTACTGCGAGAACAACCGAAGAGATTTAGACTCACCTAAAATTTAGGATTCAGTCTGTGGGGCTACCTTCGATCAAAGCTGAGCTTGTTTTGCTGCAGTTGCACAAGCTCAGACTCCACCTTGAACTCAGTGGAGACGAGGTCTGTAGACGCACTGCGGCGGTGGCCTTTTGCTTTCGCAACTATCCCGAATAAGAAGACTGAAAACACAACCACAGCAATCACATGACAGTTGAAAGCGAAGTTCATGAGAGCTACTGCTCGCACGTTGGCAGCCTGCTTGATATCACACTGGGTGCTGCTGTATCTTGTGAAGTCACCTGGCCCACCCATGGATCCTGGAACGTATCGACATCCCTGGGGGATGTAGTTCTCAGAATAGAGCGACAGCCCCATTTGGAACTGCCAAGTTCCTTGTAAGACGAGAGACAGACATAGCACCAAGTTCACGAGGAAAGCCTTCGGTCGAATCACCAGCAAACCTACATGATTCGCAAAAGAACACAGTCCACGATTTGAAATCCGACCAAGGTTTTCGTTTTCCCATGTCTATGATCTCGGGCAATCAGTTGAAGCAATGCAAGTACACTCTACACCAAAAACAAATGATTTGGAATGTTTTTATTTTATTTTTTTATTATTTTTTTGATAGCGGTGGTGGGGCGTGTAATGTTAGAATCCCATACCTGAAGATACAGCACATGCGACTGCAATGTACGCAAGCAGGTTACTACATTGTCTCTCAAAATCCGAACTCTGGCCCGCACTGTGAGTAATGGATAGCCATTGCAATCCAAATGCAAGACTGGCGAAAAGGAATGATCCCTCAGGTGGTAATGGCAGAAAGGATGTGGAATCGGTCACGAGGACTGTTAAAACAAACAGCCAGAACATGAAAAGGATGGTGACATGCTCAAACCCCATGATGCTGGTAGTAGGCATTGCACCACTCGAAAGGGGTTGAAAATGTGCCGAGATTCCAAGGTCGTAAAATATTGCCAAGGGAAGGAAGAACAACAGGATGTGGAGCTCGAGGTGCTTGAATCGTACTGGCAACAAACCGATCGGATACCATGCGCGCGCTGTGTACTCTCGTGGAGATTTCACGTAAGAAACAAAGGAGCAGAAAAGATGCCATAATCCAAGTGACAGAAAAATAATTCCTTGCAAGATGTGCCCTCCCATGCTCCCCATTTTGGAATTCGTCTATAACCTGGGCAACGATTCCACATCAGGCTGATGACCGAAACATTAGTAATTTGAAATCTAAAAAGAAACATGAACTTAAATTATAGACATTTTCTGTCGACATCCTTGTATCAGAGCAGTGTCCACTGTCTCCTGAATAGCTGAGCTCTGCAATGAACGTGGAATGCCATTAAGAGCTTCTGCAACATTACAACGAGAGCAAGACAGCAAGCTTCAGGAGATCAGACCTTCAATCAGGTGCTAAGTCCTCAAGGCCAATCTCAGAATGTACTCTAGTGCTTTCAAACTCCCAAAGAAAGAGATCGGAGCGTCCAACTAGTCTCGCCAAATGCCTCTGCCTTCAACTCCAAGGTTTCTCGGGCCACAGGACATGGCAAATCTCACCGACAGCTTCTGAACAGAGCAAATTTTCTCCGATCACACACTTCAAAATCCTACTAAACCCTGAAAGCAAAACCGGCGATTCTACACACACATCCATCAACTCTCCACGGAAGTAAAAATCATAGCGACTGTAGCGAAGATCTACAGGCAGGGATGCGATGGAATGGAGAACCCTAATGGATTCCAAAGCAGCAAAATCCACGCAACTCCGCAAATGAGAGCGAATTAAAAGGAGGGTCAGTCTAATTGCAATTGCGTAAGCCCGGATTGATTCAAGCGTTCACGTTCGATCAATAAGAAACCAGAAAAATCGCCACAATAGGATTCAAAGTCGAAGAAGATGCGACTGCAATTCCCTTCCCCAGAGTCGCACAATCGGAAGACCCTAAGGGAACGCGTTACTTACAGTTGAACGCTGTTACAAAGGCTAGAACTCTTTGGGAACTGTGTCTCTCTCCTTTCGGTAGGACAAGCTGACGCAACGTAAAATTAGGGTTCCTCATCAACAATCAAGACAGATTCACTTATTTTATTTTGTTTTGTTTTCTTTCTTTGGATGGCTCCTCATTCCAGAGCATAAGCAAGTTTAGTCAAGTTTGGGTACTCCAATATAACAATGTTGATTTGGTGTATAACATGTTGAATAACAATGGATTTAGTCTATTTTGAGGTTTTTGGAGAATGTAATCATTGTTAGCAATAGAGGATTACTTTACATTTTCTATTATTAGTAAAAATAAATAAAAGAAAGATGATGCCTGCTTAGACCTAACTGGTCCCCTCTCATCTAAATGATCGTAATGAATACAACTTCATCCTTCTTTGGTAGGATGTTATGTTTCTTAGGAAAAAAACACAGAATATTTTTTTTACTGTTTCTCCTATTTTTTCAGAAGAATTCTCAAACTCATCTTTCTATTTTAACATTGCCTATTGTATGCTGAGCGTTGTAGACAAGGATCTATTGAAACAAAAGTAACATGTTGTTTTGTTTCCATCCAACTTAAAGTGATATTATACATTTTGGAATGTATTTGTATTATTTTAGTGAGTTTTTACTCATTTGTATGTACTGCCTTCATGGTGTCCAAACCCTTTATTGGATATATTAAATATACATTTATAGTTATTGAATATGATGAGTTAAATAACAATTTTTTTTAATAAAAGATCTCTTTTATTGTACAAATTGTAAATTTTTCAAAAAATGTATTATATATAAATCAATGCAATTTCAATTAATAAGATGTTAGATTTAAAAAATATGTTATTTTCTTAAAATCAAAATCAAAAAATATTTTAAAGTACAACATGGTTACTAAAAAGAAAGTGGTTTATGACAATTATTTTTGACATATAATTCTAACAAGAATTTATGTATTTCAATTTAACATGTACAAATTACTCATACATCCAATTGTTGCAAAAAGCTGTATTTTGTTATGTCTGACACATGCAAATCAAAACATAATAGTAATGATAATAATTAAATTGTATATAAAGCAAACTAAATCTATACAGTTTAATTTTTGTAAAAAAAAATCTCAATACCGCTTTGCACTTTGTAAGATAGTATTAATGATTTTTACAATCTTTGGCCAATTATTCTCTACAAAAGCAACAATGCCATCAAAATCCAAGTTGTGTCAATGCATGTAACTACAAAAGATTTATAGTTTTTTTTATTTTTATAAAATATTGCTTATATAAATTGGAACTATAAAATTTTAAAACCAATACATCATACCTTAAAATATAAATTTTATTATTTATTTTTGCTTATGATATATTCTCTAATGACAAATAAAATCGAAGAGTTTGACATTGACACTGTCAAGTGATTTAAAATTTGATTCTTTGATAGAGAATTGTAGTACTAATAATGCAATGCATTGATGATAAAAGATTAAATCATTTTTCTAACGTTTCAAAATTTTGAGAATACTTTGTCTTTATTCTATCACCAAAAATAAATATCAAAATAAAAAAAACAACCAAAAATTTTAATCCCAGAAAAATCTACTTTATAGAAGGTTTTTTATTACAAATAAATTTTAATGAACATGTATGTAATTTTATGGCATGCATTCATTCAAAGAAGGAAGGAAGGAAAAAAAAAAAAAAAAAAAAACCACAAAAAAACATAGATTCAAAGATATTAATATTTATATTTAATAAAATAAAAGATAAAATAGCTATCATTTGTATACTTAAAAAAGAAATTAGTTATATTTTTATATTTTTAAGTATATATATATATATATATATATATATAAAATAAATATAATGCAATCAAAGCATGTATTCACTCTTTGTTATAAAATTCAACTATAACTGAATTAATTGATTGTAATGGGATAAAATATATGGTGTTTTTTAATATAATAAATATATTTTTAGTATAGTTATTTTTAGGATAGATAGTAATTTTTTGCTATTATTATATTATTATAATACATTATCATAAAATATATTAGGAAATTATGAGAATTTAATGCCAATTTTTTGTTTTAAATATAAAAAATATTATATCAATAATAAAAATATTAAAATAATTTTTGAATATCATTTATCTAATTTATATAATTTTAGCTAAATAAAATAAATATTTAAATATATTAGATATTTCATATATTTAAATTTACTTGTTACATGTTTTTCTATCAATTTAATTTAAATATATATGATAATTCTATCATTACTTTAAGGTTATAATTGTCTATATAAAATTGTAATAGATAATATTTTGTACAAAATTTATAATAAAAATATTGATTGAAATATATGTATATTTTTACTAATTTAATTTTAATTCAATTATATATATATATATATATATATATATATATATATTAGAAAATTTTAATATTTCTTATCTTTTATATTTTAAAAATTTATAAACTTTATTGTGTGTATACATGTTGTATTCATATCTCATTGTACAATCTAAAGTTGATTGTAGCAACGTTTAATATGGTAAACAATAATACTCAAGCTATCTTGTAATATTTTTAAATACTTTAATAGAAATAAATAATCCTTCATATATTTGTTCTAAAATATGGTGATAAAAAAATAAAAAAATAAAGCTATATATTATTAATAATTTATGGCAAATTTAATAAATAGTTTATTTCTTACTTATACCACACCATCACTACGACATTGTTACAACAATAATTAGGTATTATCATTGAGATTCAAATCTTATATTAAATTATAATATTTATACAATAAAATAGATATTATATGCATAGATAGATCTATTAAAAATAAAAAGATTGAGATGAGACAAATTAACATTAGTACTTGGATAATAAAAAAAATACTTAATTACTAAAGTTTATTCATAATTGTGCATTCTATTTTATCACAATTATCTAAACAACATCAACTATACTTCATTAAAATTAGTTAAATTCATTATAAATCTTAGATAAGTTTACTTGTACATTAGATTTTTATTTTTATTTTTATTTTTTTTAATTTTTTTTTGATATTGTATATTCTAATTTTTATAAAAATATATAAATTTATTTAATTATTTACTTGATTTAAATTATAATATATATAATTTGAGTTGTCTAGAACTAGACTTATTTTATAGCAATTAGTTTTGTTGAAATAGCTAAACAAATGGTTTTAACATGTTTATTTTATATAAGTTGTAATTAGGCTCCAAATAATAGTATTTATCAAAATATTTTAAAAAAATTTAAGAAAATTTAATATTTAATCATATATAAAAATATTTAAATAAATTTTATAAAAAATAATATTCATATGGTGAAAATACTTATAATGATTAATATATTATTTTAAATAGTAGATATAAGAATATTATCTTGATGTTAAGTGGTAATTAGATTATTAAATATTATAGATATAATAATTTAATATAATATAATATGTTGCTTAAATAAATCTATTTATTCATCATAATTATCTATTTAATATTTATTTAATCTTTATTATTTATTTTAAAATATTCATATTTTATTAAAAAAAATATATAATTATCCTTTCACTATTTAATATTAATTATTATAAAAAAATATTAATTATGAAAAGTTAATAATTATTAAAATAATAAAAAATAAAAATTGATTAATTTTGACTATTTTTTAAATTGATTAGTTAATGTTTGGTAAGGGGATATCTACCAATTAGTTTTTGGACAAAAAGTATACAAAAGCAACCATAATCTTTGTAAAACACCATCAATTTAATAATTCAATCTTCTATTCATGCAATCCTCTCCTCTTCTCTTTTCCTTTTTTAAATTTTTTTTACAACTTAAACTTAGAATTTTTTTGATTTAGAGAATGTGTATTTTTTAGGTGAAAAATAAATAAATAAATAAATCATACTTACTTATAAGATATTTTATAACTATCTAAAAGAATTTAAAATTTTGATTACAATGATGTCTCTATTAAATATAATATTTTCTAAGTTCCCTTGTAATAAATCTTATTATGTGTTTTCTAAATTATTATTTTTATAAAGGTATTAGATTAATTCTTTAGTAAAAATTAAATCTTTATTTCTAATTTTTTTTTAATTTAATTTAATTTTTTTAAATTTTTAATGTAAATATCTAAAAAATCAAAAAAAAAAATTTATAGTTATGTAAATTTTAATTTAAAAAAGATAAATATATATATATAAAATAAGACAACTAAGTTTTTTATTTTAATAAATAGGCAAGTATATTAAAGACATATTTTCTATGCTATATTTTGGTAGTATTACTCTGTAATGGTGTTATTAAAAAATAGTCATTAGTACATTAAATGGATATAGACTTTGTCATAGATTTGGCTTTTGAAAAAACAACGTTAAACTTATGCTTGGACATCAATTTGCTTGAATCAAATTTTCAAAGTATATATATATATATATATATATATACACATATATACATATACATATATACATATATATATATATATATATATATATATATGTATATATATATATTGAGATGATTATAAGATCTTAGAAAAAATATCTAATAATAGATTATTTTATATTAATAAAAATTTAATTTAGATATATATTTAAATAAAGTAATCTTTTATATTAATATCATTTAAATTAATAGGAAGAACAACTACAATAATTTTATCAATAGACAAAGATTAAAATAAATAGATAAGACTATTTTTACAAAACTTTATAAATATTAAAATTTGATTTATTATATTTTTAGTATTCAAAATTATTTAATTTTATAGATTTTTTTTTATATTATAGATCAAATTTAGATTATTTGAATTATATTATAATTATTAAGATCTATTATTAATAAATTTGATCTTATCTATTAGTATATAGATGTATAAAATGAGGTTGTAGAAAAAAAATTGGTTGAACAAATAATGAATCTGGATAAATTAAATAAGATTACAATAGCTACTAAAAAAATATAAATATAAAAAGAATAATTTAAAACATCTTTGGTAGTTACAATTGCAATTTAGCCAATGCAATTAAGCCATATGTAAATATATATATATATATATATATATATATATATCAAATAATAGGAATATATATTTTAAAATACATACTTAAAAAGTTATATATCAAATTAAATATAAATTACTGAAAGATATCTTTTTAGATTGATACTTTATAACATAATATAAATTAGTATAATTTTTAAAAATAATTTATTTAAATATTTTAATTCAATTTTAAACTGATTTTAATATATGATAATTATAAACAAAAATTGATAAAATATTACAATTAATTTCTAATTAATAAATATTATCTTATCTAATTATATAACTATCATATCTAATCATAAATAATATTTGAAGAGTTGATAGTTTTTAATTTTTTTAAAAATTATATATAAACAACACCAAAATATAAGTACAAGAATTATTAATATTATATATATATATAATAAAAAATAATAATTTAATTCAGTTGATAACAAAGTAAATAAAAAAGAATAGTTGCCATATGAGGTTAATAATAGCACTAAATGTACAAGCTTATAAAACATAACAACAAATATAAGTATCAAAGTCTTTTGTGGTAAAGGACTCAAAATTTAAGCAATACCAAAATTATTATAAAATGCTAAAGGCTTTGTCAATGATTTAAGTATAAAAATTTTTTTACCATAAATTTGAAAAGAAGATTTTAATTTAAAAATAATTAAAAATATTTAAAACTAATATTAATATTCTAATATTTGATTACAATTGATTTTATTTTAAAAACTATATAAAAAATATTATTATAGTTTTTAAACTAAAAATTAAAATTATTAAGAATTTAAAGTAAAATTAATAATTTTAATCTTTTTTTTTATTTTAATAAATACAAAAAAAATTGATTACAAATCTATAAGTTGTAGATATAATAGGCCAACATGGTTTTAAAACTAATATTATAAGTTACGTGAAATATTTTTTTATTAAAATTATTTTATACTTTTAACAAGCTTTTTAATAAGTTAAATAGAAAAATATATTATCTTATATATTGATAAAGAAATTTAATAAAATATAGAATATTTTTTTAATACTTATATTATTTTTTATATTTTGTGTATTTTATAATTATTATTATAATACACAAAGTATGTGAAGGTAAATTTCACCCTTCAATCTAAATTACAAGATGGCCTCAATTAAGAGTTGATTGTAATTGGTGGTATGAAGTAAAGAAAGTAAATAACAAGAAAAAAAGAAGAATAAATATAAAACAAGTGAAATAAATGGAATCAAGTAATTATACAATCTAAAACTAGGTCACAATTTATTTATTATATTTTTACCTAATAAAAAGTAAAAAGTAAAAAATAAAAATAAAAATAATATTTTTAAGTAGATAATTTTTTTATCTTTCCAATGATATAAAAAATATATAAATTCAAATTACTATGAGTGAGTTATGATGGTTTAAAGATAGAAGATAAATAATAAAAAAAAATTAAGTGAGTAATTTTTATCTCAAGGATAATTTGCTTAAGAGATCAAGAGTTCAAATCTAACCAAGGCTCACAAGTAGTGTATAAAGGTGTCACAATGAGGCTACAAGGCCTTAGTCTTATTCTCCTACCTACATCCAAGGTGCTACAACTCATATGGGACTTATGCACCTTCCTTCCTACAAGGACTACACTAGCTACTCGTCCTCATATTTTCTACTAGTATAACTCATTATTTTGCATTTTTGACTTCACCATGGTGTTTCAAATATCCAATTAGTTGAAGAACCTTGTATGGCATTGAAATCTTACTCCATCTCTTCATAATGGCTCTCAAAATGGTAAAACTCATTTTTACCAAAGTCTTCAAAATTATTCTAAAAATTCTTAATAAATTCTAAATAAATTCTAAAAATCTCTATAATATTTTTAAGATGATAATATCAATTTAAGGCTATTTTATTCTATCTTTGAAATTTTTTATAATAATAAAATCAATAAAAATCAACTCAAAATCCTATTTTCTACATAAATAACTAAAAAGATACAAGGTTTATTTTTCATGTTTCTTCTACCTACTAAATAATATTTATATAATTTTAATAAATTATATATATATATATATATATATATATATATATATATATAGAAGGCCAATATAAGCATTGGTTTTAATAATTAAATAATAATTTTTATAGTTAAAAAAAATACTAAATCAACTAAAATAATTGTCTCCAAGACTTATTAAGATTCTATTTCTTCTCCACTAATACTATTTTTCTTCATTTAGCATCTTCTAAACACATCTTCACTTCATATTTATAATTTTGGTCCTTTAAATGTATTCTTTTGTCTTACAACAACTAATAAGTTAATTTGATGACTCACAGATGGTGACCATCTAGGATGACTTACAAAAGAGAAGAATCTAGAATTGACTTTTCAAAATACTATTAAAAAAATAAAAGAATTATCTATAGAAGTTTTAGCAATTATCCAAGATAAGAATGAATGAGTTCCTACTAATTTGAAGAAACTAAAGTAGATTTTGTTCTATAGAATTAAAAAAAGAAGAGAGAAAAAATTAAATCTAATCTAAAAATTAATAATTATAAAAAAAGAAATAAAATCCAAAAAATAAAAAGATAATATTTTTAGATTCTTCCTCAATATGAGAAGATTTTAGTATCAACATTCTAAGGCCTATATATCTATTGAATGTCAAGGTTGGTCTTTTCCTGCAGTAACATTAGCTCATTGGGATAGCCCATTTTTCTAACCAAATTTGAATCTAGGATATTTTATTAATAACCTCTCTTATGACCAACAACATGTTCTCCAAGTAAATTCCTATTATTGTTGTTTATTTGTTATTTGTTTGTTGGAATAAATATAGATATAAAAAGATGAGGTGTTTTCTTCTTTGTATAGCCTTTATGTGTTAGGCACTTTATCTCTTAGTCTCATTTAGACCTTCTAGACATTCCAATCTATCCATCAAAGATTATTTAGTTGATAATCTTTTTATTAAGGCAATTTGAAAAAAAGAAATTTCAAATTCAATTGATAAAAATGCTTTTATGCCATAAACAAAAGAAAATAGAGTAGCTTGAGTGGTCACTTTAAACATGGTCCTATAAATCCACAAGGTTGCAGGAAGCTTTGTATTCTAATCTCAATTAGAAGTTGTTATGGTTTTTCTAAGGATATCAAGTAAGGTTTGATTCATCCTCTATATATACCCATTGGTTTGAAGGTGATAAGGGATAGTCTTTCTATGATCAATTTTAAACCATGAGGTCAAGTCTTCTATTACTTTATTTAATAAATACTTATCCCTATTACTAATTAGAATTTTTAGACATCTAAACCTAGTGATAATTTGCTCATAAAAAAACTTGGCTGCTTGCTTAGCATTATTGGCTTTAAATTCTTTTATCTCAATCTATTTGGTAAAGTACTTGATTACTACTACTATATGCTTTATTCTCCTAGTAGAATTGGTATGGATTTTTCCAATATAATCTATTCGCTATTTTTCAAATACGACTAAAGATAAAGACATATAGAAGGATTAGCTTATTTGGAGGTCATTTCTAGCATATCTTTGACATGCATCATATATTTTAGTATATCTATAGGCATATTGGAATAAAGTAGGCCAATGGTAGCTTACTCTAAAGATCTTCTATCTTATTAGTATCTTTGAAAAATGATCTCCACATGCACTATTGTGGCATGCCGATAAAATTGTAAGGATTCTTTTTTTTTTATTATACACCTTTTTAATATTTAATCTATTCCATATCAATATAATTTGCTACTAACTATAGAAAAATATCTACTATTAATTTGGACCTTCCAATGTTCTATTTTAAATAAATAAGAAAGTAAGATTTGGATGGTTAAAAATTTGGTAATTAATTCATACTAAATGGAGGTAGTTAAAATAACAAATAGACTCTCATCTATTAAGGTATTATCAATTAAGTCTTTGCTTATGTATTTTGATAACTTGGATAAGTAATTGATTTGCATGTGCATCCTTCTTTGCTTGTATTCTATCATATAATTAATTTTTTTTAATAGAAGCATCCACCTTCCCAGTCTAATTCAATTCCGCCTTGTTAATAAGGTACTTAATTGCCTTGTAGTTTATAAAAAATACTATTAGATTAAAGAGGACATAGTAACTAAATTTCTTGATAGAAAAAATTATAGCAAGATATTTTCATTTTGTAGTAGTGTAATTCTTTTTTATAAGATTTAAATGTTTACTACTAAAGACTATAGAATAATCCTTGCCTATTTCTCTACTTACTTGATATAAGGTGTTTCCTACCGCCATGGACAAAATATCAAAAAACACATGGAAAAATAATGATCAATTTAGTAGTCTTAAAATGGAGTACATTGTCATGTTGTGATTTGGCTACTATGTGAAAAAATTGTACATGCATATTTAATGTATAATTTATTACATAGCTAAATAAAAGTCATATCAATAGATTTTTATTGGTTATAGAATGTGATTAGGTTGTTAGTTTAGAAAGGATCTATTAAAAGGATTATTATTAAGATTTATTCAACCTTATTTCTTTTTTAGTAGTGACTTTTGAGGTTGATTTTATATTGAAAGTAACTTTTGTATATCTTAAGTCACCTTTGTTAGATATTGGTGACCTTTAAAATCTTAGTTTACTTCTTTTATTTAGTGCTTAAAGCACAAAGTATGTAAATCTTATAAGAAGAAGGATTAATGTAAATCTTACAAGAAGAAGGATTAGAAAAGGGTTTTTAGTGTAAAAAGGGTAGTTTGGCCATCCGCATGGATGAATAGAGGTGGATGATAGAAATCTCTATTCTAATTGGCCAAAAATCATGCCCAATGGGCTTCAAGGAGGCTGCCAAAGGCCTTATTAGGAAGAAACATCAGAGGTAGGATCATAAGCTTTAGGTTTTTGGATCTGATTTAGGTGCAAATTTTGTATGATTTGCACTTTTTATGAAGAAGTTATAGGCACTCAAAGTTAAGGTGTCAATTTTAAACCTACTGTCACTTTTTTGAATATAACTCGGATATACAAAGAGCAATCAAGGATCGGCGACAAAGATCCAAGAAAGCACTTTTACAGCTATACTTTTTATATATAGCTTGATAAAATCCAAGCTAGAGTGAAGGAGATATTGGGAGTTGAAGTTAGTGCTTACAAACTTAAGGGCAATAAGTGACCTGCTTACATAGTGGTTACATTTTGAGGTATATCTTAGGCAGTTTGATAGATTTTTGATTCAAAATTTTCAAGAGTATATATGTTTATGTCACAAGATTATGTGCAAAAGTTTTATGGCATTAAAATTTTGGATTCGTGAGATATAAGGAAAATAGTGCTCAGGTGTCTTTGAGCTAGGGTTTTAAGTACGTGCTAGGGGTTTTGAGATATCAAACCATTGGAAACAATTTTATGGTTGATTCTTTTTTATTGTAAAATTTAAGAAGATCATCTATACTTTAAAGTAAATTTTTTAGAAACTAAATGGTTGGATCAAGAGTTATTGAACTCTAAAGTTTAGCAAGAAATAAGTCCTTACATGTGAATAAAGCTTTGAAGGGTTTTTGTAGAAATTTGAACCCTTTTTATACAAACTTACTTGAATATAAGAGCATTTATATATATAACTTCTCTTTTGTAAGATTGTTGTATTATTTGTCTTTTTTATTAAAGACAAATCACTTCTTGGATTTTTGCCATCAAGTTTCAAATTAACTCTCCACAGCCAGGTACCCAGTGTATTTCTAGATAGAAGACCACTATCAAGGATACAAAATAGCAAATTAGCCAAGAACCAAAGAGAAGAAATCAAAACTAGAATAACTTCAAAAAGAAAGAACTAGATGGACAAGAACAAGAACTAGATCAAGAATAAGAAACTGGATTAATATCAAGAACAAGGCAACACTTTGGATTACTCCAAGACTTATGTTGGAAAGACTGAGGTGCTCCTCAATCTTGCCACTTATTTATACTATGAGGCCTTATGTCTTATTGGACACTCTAAGAGGATCTTAAAATATTTTAGAGGCTTGAAGAAGATTTTGAAAGATTCTAAAAAATCTACGAGAGGTCTTGGAAGATTGAAGAAGATTCTAGAGGGTCCTAAGAATATCTTAGAATATTCTAGAAATTTGAAGAAGATTTTGGAAGACTCTAAAAAATCCACGAGAGATCTTGGAAGGTTGAAGAAGATTCTAAAAAATTCTAAAAAGCTATATAAGATTCTAGAACATTACAAAAAGTTCTAGTAATGGCTTAAAGTATGTCCGTGATATCACCTTCCCTTCTAGCGACAAGTTTCACAAGGAACCAAAACAATTTGATGATCAAATCACATACATAAAAATTCTAAAATTCATCGAAGTAGAGAAGCAACATATTCCGTCTTTTATTCATTAGTTATCGATTCAATAGGTTCCTTGAGATGGCATCGATGACCTCCAGATATAACCTTTGTTAGACCAACATCCCATCCAAGAATTTGCTCTTCATTGCGATCTTTAAAACATCCTCCGAAAATAATTTCTGGTCCACTTAGAGTCATCCTTCCAACTTCGAGGAGTATTACCAAAGCTCAAGCATTTGAATCAAGATTTTTGTGATGAAGCTATATTTCTAAAGACTCTAAGCATGGCCTTCCTTGACGTTGGGATACTCCTTCTTTATCTTGTCCATGTTCTTCAAATCTAGCAGATTGTGAAAGTTATAATGATTCTCCAACCACTTGTATGGCAGAAGAGTCTTCTGATTCTTGTTCCTGCAATTTCCTTGAAATGCAAAGATTTGACATGATAACTAATAAGCTTCTAGCAAGATATATTCTATCCTAAGAAAATACAAGTGCAGGTCTTGGCATGGCTCTCCCCTTTTTATATTGGTCTTTTGTTGTTGATAGGAAGCGTCATTTAGAAGCCAAGAGATATTACTGTCCACAAAATCTTCAATGACCATTGAATCTAGGTTTTTTAGGATATTGTTGATGGAATTGGCAAACCTTCATAGGTGCATTCTTAAAGTCATCTGAGGATTCCCATGTTCTTTCGTTAATTTCATAATCCTTCCAATGGATGAAATATTCTAATCGTCCATGCCTTATATGTGAATCCAATATTTCATCCACCTTGTATTCAATCTCTTGATTGACTTCAATTAGAACTAGTGGTGGAATAGTTCTTCCAGCAATATTTGATTTATAATAGATTTTTAAAAGCGAGACATGAAAGACTAGATGAATGTGCATATTACTTGATAATTCGAGATAAAAACTTATTGGATTTACTTCGTGTAGAATTATAAAAGATCCAAGTCTTTGATAGTCTAATTTTTGTGATGGTCAATTTGTTTGTATATTTCGTCAAAGTAACCAGATTCAATCTCTTACTTTGAAATTTAATTGGTTCTTGCGATGAATGTCTGCATAGTCTTTATATCGATCTTGTGCTATTTGTAATTGGAATTTCAATTCTTCATGGATGGTTTTTATATAAGTAGCTTGACTTTCTATAGCAGGGCTTCCTACATCTTCAAATTGGAATGGATCTTCTCTAAGGTGGTATCTATAATTTGAAAAGAATGGAATTTGCTTTGTTGAAGAATATTTTGAGTTATCATATGCAACCTTAGCCAATGGTAGAAAGTCCATCCAATCATCTTGTTGGTAATTTATACTACAATAAAAATATTGTTCCAAAATTTGATTCACTCATTCTGTTTGAGCGCCAATTTAAGGATGATAAGTGGATGAGAGGTTGATCTTGACTTTTAAAAGCCGAAATAATCTTCTCCAAAAGTTTGATACAAATTGTGGTCCTTGATCTGAAATAATGTCAATTGGAAGGCCATGTATTCGGTAAATATTATCAAAAAAAAGCTTGGCTGTTTCCTCCCCGAAAATAGTTTTGTTGCATGGATTAAAGTGTGCCATCTTGATAAGACGGTCTACCACCACAAAAATTGAATCTTTTCTATTCAAAATTGAGAGGTCTGTAATAATCTTTAACTGCAAATTGGACGGCTTCAACATGATTGATTTTTGTTGATCCAATATAATGTTTCTTATTCTTGGTGCAAGATATGATCGTCGAGAAAGGACATCTAGTTTTCCTTGAAGTTTTCTAGGACGATATGTAATTACAAAATCAAATCAAGATAATGACTTGCTCCATCGTGCTTGTCGACGATTTAGAACTTGAGTACTCATAAAATATTTCAAACTTTTGTAGTCGATATATACCATGATTTTGTGTTGAGCCCCTTCCAACAAATGGCGCCATTCTTCAAAAGCATCAACAATTGCCAATAATTCTTTGTCATGGATCTCATAATTCATCTTAGTAGTTGAAAATTTTCAAGAGCAGAATGCTACTAGATGTAGTTGACCATCATCAGTAGTTTGAGAGAGTATAGATCCCAATGTAAAATCTGAGGCATCCGTTTCTAGAATGAATGGTTTTGTTGGATTTGTGTGGACAAGTATAGGAGCAAAAGTAAAAGATTCTTTTAGCTTCTTGAATGCTTCTTCAATCTTATCATCCCAAATAAATTGGTCTTTGCTTATAAGTCGTATTAATGGAGTTGCAATCTTGGAATAATCT
Source organism: Physcomitrellopsis africana (assembly GCA_036785485.1). NCBI lineage: Eukaryota > Viridiplantae > Streptophyta > Bryopsida > Funariales > Funariaceae > Physcomitrellopsis > Physcomitrellopsis africana. The sequence goes on from JAWRVF010000839.1 coordinate 17,626, forward strand.
TTGATGAAGATTCTATAGAAATTTACAAATCCCAAGAAATATTGTACATCTCTAATTGATGACGGTTGTTTCTACTCCATAACAGTTTGTATCTTCTTTGGATCCATAGATATCCCATTTTTTGAAGCGATATATCCCAAAAATTTGACTGATAGTTGGTAGAAAGAGCACTTCTCCAATTTGGCATGCAATCCACTTTCTCGTAGTTTTTCTAATACCTTTTATACATGATATTCATGCTCTTCTTCATTCTTAGAAAAGATCAAGATATTGTCTAAGTAAATGAGTACAAAATCATCTAAGTATTCTTGTAAGATATCATTCATCATATGTTGGAAGACTGCATGTGCATTTGTAAGTCCAAAAGGCATAATATTGTACTCAAAATGTCCATACCTTATACGGAATGTTGTCTTCTATTGATCTCCTTTTTTAATCCTGATTAGGTTATAGGTGCCTCTCAAATCAATCTTTATAAAAATCTTTGCTTGTCCTAATTGTTCCAATAATCCTGAGATTAATGGTAATGCATAACAATTTTTTATAGTTATCTTCTTCAAACCTCGATAGTCAATACACATATGTAAGGAACCATCTTTCTTTTTGACAAATAATATAAGAACTCTAGTAGGTGATTTTGAATGTCGAATAAAATTCTTAGTTAGATTTTCATCAATGTATTCTCGCAAGGCTATAAGCTCTATTTGTACTAGATTATAAATTGGACCAAATGGAGGTTGAGCTCCATCTTATAATTTGATTATACAATTATAAAGATGATGTTCGGATAATATGTCTGCTTTTTTTTTTTCAAATACGTCTTCTAGGTTGCAATATTGATTAGAAATTTCTTATTTCAGTTGTTCCATTGGGTCTTTTATTGGAATAGCATACAATGCAAATGCATTTCTTTTTTTTGCTGCTTGCATAAATGCTTTAGCTTTAAGAAATAGAGCAGTATCTCATTTCTTCTTTTGATGTGTGGATCTTGAAAAAATCTTCTGCAAACTCTAATCAATATTAGAATTATTTAGTTCAAACCAAGGAAGTCCAATGACAATACAATTTATTGAACATCTAATGATATTGAAAATAATTTGTGATACTTATATCACTTCCAACGGTTGGATTTCTTCGACAACATCTCCTGATGCAAGGTTTTGTCCATCAATGACTTCAAGAGGTGCAGAATGGGTCTTCTTTATAAGTATTAGATTGTGCCTAGTTGCAAAATCCTTATTCATAAAGCATGTTGAGGCTCCAGTATCTAAAAAGACTTTAGCAGAAATTTCTTGTTTCAAGGTTCTTATATATACAGGAAGTATAAAATAAGATGTTGGATCCAGAGATAAAAAGAGACCTTTTTCTGGTGCTTTAGATTTGGAGGTGTCCAACCACAATGTTCCTATTGTGGTTGGACATCTTCATTTTTTGACCTTTCTAATTCAAATTTTATACCTTGTGTCTTGAATTTTCTAAACTTATTTGGACAATTTGTTGCCTTGTGATTAGATCTTCTACAATATAGGCATAAATTCTCTTGCCAATATCTAATCTTTTCCGTTGGTGTTAATGGCTTGAATTGAGTTGTATCAATCTGAATAGATTCAGGATATATTAATGGCTTTTTCAAAATTCTTGAAGATGTAGCAGTCGTACCTTGATAGGTATTACTAAAAATTGATTGCCTTTCTTTTCATAGTTCAAATAGGCGATTGTTACAAGTAATAGCTTAAGCTATGAGTTCCTCTAAGCTTTCAATTCTTAGCATTGTGATCAATAAATTCTTTATATCATCCTTTAGGCTATAACGAAATCAAGTCATAAAAGCCTTATCATTCCAATCAAGGTCACAAATAAATTGTTGAAATTTTGCGGCATAAATTGTAGCTGAATGTTGCCCTTGTCATAGATTTTGGATCTTCTTTTGTGCCACCTTCTCTCAATCATTGTCTCCAAATATAGTAGTAAATCTTTCTATAAAAGCTTCTAAATTATATAGGATCAAAAAAAAAAATTAATAATGGTGCAAACTATAATCGAGCACTTCTTGATAAAAGGGTGCTTACAAAAGCAACTTGAGTGAATCCATTTGAATAATGAGAAGGATATAGTCATAAGTAAAATTACATTTGTTGTACAAACCCTTGAAAGTTGGATCTTATTCCATCAAACTTATCAGGCATACTAGCTTTTGGCTCTTTTATAACAACCCTTGGAATTTCTAGAGAAGTTGTGTGCATAGCTTGTCTATCGCTTGTCTCTCTTAATTGAATAATCTCTTATTGCAAGTTATAAATCTTTCGCTTAGTTTCTTCATATACTTGCTCCATTTGTAATTTTTTTTATGGGTTGCAAAAAAATGCCATTTCTTCTCATATCATATCCAACATGGCTCAAAGATCTGCAAGTGTTGTCACTCTATTCTCTGTTTGTGAGGATGCACCTCTATTAACCTGATCTATTTTCATCTTTAAAAAAAAAAAATCAATAAGCTATTAGTATTTTTTATACTAAAAGAAATACTCTTAGATAATTAATTTAGAAGAGGATAATCCAAAACCTCTAAAATGTAGTGATATAACTTAAGAAAGGGGTAATCCACTCTTTTCAAAGAAAAATCAACTACAACAAGTAAGCATATCAGTCTAGAGGGAGGTAGTCCGCACTCCTCTAGAATGCAATAGTATCTTGAAGAGGGGTAATCCACTATCTATCAAGAGATCTAAGCTCTGATATGATTATGTAAGTCAATCTTGTCAAAGTGTCAAGGATGCAAGATAGCAAGTTAGGAAAGAATCAAAGAGAAGAAATCAAAATCAGAATAACTTCAAAAACAAAGAACAAGATGGACAGGAACAAGATCAAGAGTAAGAGTAAGAAATTGAATTAATATCAAGAACAAGGCAACACTTTGGATTGTTCCAAGACTTGTGTTGGCAAAACTGAGGTACTTTTCAATCTTGCTTCTTATTTATATTATGAGGCCTTATGTCCTATTGAACTTTCTAAGAGTATCTTAGAATATTCTAGAGGCTTGAAATTTTTTTTGAAAGATTCTAAAAAATCTACAGGAGGTCTTAGAAGATTGAAGAAGATTCTAGAGGGTCCTAAGAGTATCTTAGAATATTCTAGAAGTTTGAGGAAGATTTTGGAAGACTCTAAAAAGTCCATGAGAGGTCTTGGAAGGTTGAGGAAGATTCTAAAAAGCTATAGAAGATTCTAGAAGACTACAGAAAGTTCTAGTAATGGCTTAAAATATGTTCGTGACAACCACATCATATGACACCGTACAGCTGGAATCTTATACAATTCCTAATAAAGGTCCTATCTTCTCCTTAGAATCCTCTCCTTGTTTTATAATAGATGTCTATTTGGCACCTAAAAATCACAAATCCTCTACCTTATTTGATTCAAGATCCTCAGCATGTTTTTTAGATAAAGAATTTGTTAAAAATTGTAGAATACCTTCAATACAAAAAACTAAACCCGTACATATAGAAGTCTTAGATAGTCGCTCGTTATCTTCTAAAAATATTACTCATGAAATCTTTTCTATAAATATAATAATAGATGGTTATAATAGTTGTCTAATCTTTAATATAATTAAATCTCCCTCTAATCTAGTCACTTTAGATTTATCATGGCTAAAAAAATATAACCCTCGAATAGATTGAATTTTCCATAGACTTGACTTTTTTCAAAGCATTAATAAGACCTCCGTAAATCAAGTAACAAATCATAAGCCTAATATAGTAAAACTTGTATTTACAGGCACAAAAGCATTTATGAATGAAGCAAAAGAAGGATCATCTTTTGTTATTTATGCTACATCCATTTTTGATGGTAGAAGGACTTCAAGTCGCATTCCAAGCCAATATCAAGATTATGAAGACATTTTTTAAAAGAAGAATACACACATTTTTCTGAAGCATCATCCATATGATTGCTCAATTGATTTCAAAGAAGGAACTCAGCCTCCATTTGGACTAATCTACAATCTATCCCAAAATGAATTGGCTGAACTCAAGAAATATATTAATGAGAACTTGGCTAAAAATTTCATATGCCATTCAAAATCTCCAACACGAGCTCATATCTTATTTGCAAAGAAGAAAGATAGGTCACTATGGATGTGTCTAGATTATCAAGGGCTCAACTAGATTACCATCAAGAATAGGTATCCTCTATCTTTGATATCTAGTCTTCTTGATCAATTGAATCAAGTCAAGATCTATATAAAAATAGATATAAGAGAAGCATATAATCTAGTGCGCATCAAAAAAAGGTGATGAATGGAAGACTACATTTCAAACAAGGTATGGATATTTTGTATATAATGTCATGCCTTTTGGACTTATAAATACACCAACTGCTTTTCAACATCTTATGAATGATGTTTTTTGTGAATTTCTTGATGACTTTGTTGTCTGCTATTTAGACGACATTTTAATCTATTCTAAGAACAGAAAAGAACATGAATTTTATGTTTGTCATGTGTAACAAAAACTTAAAGATACAAGGTTATATGTCAAGATGGAAAAGTGTGTATTTTACACTACTCAAGTTGACTTCTTAGGAAATATCATTTTGAATGATGGTCTCAAAATGAATCCTAAAAAAGTCCAAATAGTCATAGATTAGAAGATTCCAAAAATAATAAAAAATGTACAATATTTTTAGAGATTTGCTAATTACTATTGAATCTTCATTAAGAACTTTTTTCAAGTTGCACATCTACTTACACGCTTAACTTGTAAGGACAAATTCAAGTGGAATAAAGAAGCAAAAACATCGTTCAAGGCTTTGAAGATAACTTTTACTTGTGCACCAATTGTGTATTGCGTTGACTTTTCCAAGGCATTTTTTATAGAAATAGATGCCTCAAATTTTATTTTGGAGGCAATATTGTCACAAATAGGAAAAGATGACAAATTCTACCCAACGGCTTTGTATTCCAGGAAATTTTCAGCAGTAGAGATTAATTATAAAATCTATGATAAAGAACTTCTTGCAATTGTGGATTCTTTTGAAGAATGGTGCCACTATCTGGAAGGTGCTTCTAATCTAATCACCGTTGTCATGTTGTGATTCGGCTACCATGTGAAAAAATTATATATGTATATTTAACATAGTATAATTTATTATATGTATAATTTATTACATAGTTAAATGAGAGCCATATCAGTGGATTTTTATTGGTTATAAGATGTGGTTAGATTGCTAGTTTAGAAGGGATCTATTAAAAGGATTATTATTGAGATTTATACAACCTTATTTCTTCTTTTGATAGTGATTTTGAGGTTGATTTATATTGACAATAACTTTTATATATCTTGAGTCACCTTTATTAGACATTGGTGACCCTTAAAATCTTAGTTTACTTCTTTTATTTGGTGCTTAAAGCACAAAGTATATAAATCTTATAAGGAGAAGGATTAGAAAAGCGTTTTTAATATAAAAAAGGTAATTTGGACATCCATGTGGATGGATAAAGGTGGATGATAGAAATCTCTATTCTAATTGGCCAAAAATCATGCCCAATGGGCTTCAAGGAGGCTGCCAAAGGCCTTATTAGGAATTAGGATTTGTTTTTTTAGAGGAGTTGAACATCAGAGGTTGAGATCATAAGATTTAGATTTTTGGATCTGATTTAGGTGCAAATTTTGTATGATTTGCACTTTTTATGAAGAAGTTATAGGCACTCAAAGTTAAGGTGTCAATTTTAAACCTACTGTCACTTTTTTGAATATAACTCGGATATACAAAGAGCAATCAAGGATCGGCGACAAAGATCCAAGAAAGCACTTTTACAGCTATACTTTTTATATATAGCTTGATAAAATCCAAGCTAGAGTGAAGGAGATATTGGGAGTTGAAGTTAGTGCTTACAAACTTAAGGGCAATAAGTGACCTGCTTACATAGTGGTTACATTTTGAGGTATATCTTAGGCAGTTTGATAGATTTTTGATTCAAAATTTTCAAGAGTATATATGTTTATGTCACAAGATTATGTGCAAAAGTTTTATGGCATTAAAATTTTGGATTCGTGAGATATAAGGAAAATAGTGCTCAGGTGTCTTTGAGCTAGGGTTTTAAGTACGTGCTAGGGGTTTTGAGATATCAAACCATTGGAAACAATTTTATGGTTGATTCTTTTTTATTGTAAAATTTAAGAAGATCATCTATACTTTAAAGTAAATTTTTTAGAAACTAAATGGTTGGATCAAGAGTTATTGAACTCTAAAGTTTAGCAAGAAATAAGTCCTTACATGTGAATAAAGCTTTGAAGGGTTTTTGTAGAAATTTGAACCCTTTTTATACAAACTTACTTGAATATAAGAGCATTTATATATATAACTTCTCTTTTGTAAGATTGTTGTATTATTTGTCTTTTTTATTAAAGACAAATCACTTCTTGGATTTTTGCCATCAAGTTTCAAATTAACTCTCCACAGCCAGGTACCCAGTGTATTTCTAGATAGAAGACCATGTCATACGACACCGTATATATGGATCACAAGAACCTCGAGTATTTTATGTCTGCGTGCATATTGAATTGTCGTTAGGCTTGTTGGAGCATGTCTTTGTCAAGATTCGAATTTATTATGACCTATTGGCGAGGAATATAACAAGGTTTGTCCAATGCCCTTTTTAGACATTCTTATCTTATACCAAGAGAAGGAGATTTAGTTTTTGATCAACAAAGAATGATCCTCTTAAAGCCAGAGCAATTTTATCTTCGAGCAATGAAATCAACATTAATTGTTGATTCTACTTTTGTCAAGCAAATCCAGTCTAGTACGTCTTCAAATCCTCTTGTCTATGAGATTAAGAATAATTCATGTAAGTCTCATGATACTTTCAAGTTTGAATTCAAAAATAATTTATTCTATTTCAAAAGACGCCTATATATTCCAAAAGGTGCAGCATGACTACGTGCTCTAGAAGCTCGTCACAACCTCCTTGCAGTAAGACATTTCAGATATAATAAGACTTTAAAACTAATATCAAGAGATTTTTGGTGGCCTCAAATGTTGAAGGTTGTCAAAGTGTTTGTACAGTCATGTAACGTTTGTTCAAGATCAAAAACTCCTTGTCACTGATCTTACGGACTTCTCCAACCATTACCTATACTAGAACAACCTTGGTCTTTTGTTTCTATGGATTTTACCAAAAATCTTCTAAAGTCAAGTTCATATGATTCTATATTCGTGATTGTAGATTATTTTATCAAGATGGCACATTTTGTATCATGTACAAAATCTATTATAGGTGAAAAAAAAACTAAACTCTTCCTTGATATATCTATCACTATCATGGATTATCAAAAGATATTATATCAAATAGAGGAATACAATTTATATCAAGGTTTTAGAGGATTCTTTTTAAAATTTTACAGGTGGATATAAAATTATCCTCAGCTTTTAAACTTCAAACTGATGGACAAACAGAACGAGTAAATCAAGTTTTTGAGCAATATTTAAGATGTACTATCAACTACCATCAAGATGACTGGACAACTCTTTTACCATTGGCAAAATTTGCTTATAATACTTCGATACATTCTTCTATTCAACAAACTCCATTCTTTACAAATTACAGTTATCATCCACGATTTGATACTTTTGACTTTTTAAAAGTTAAAAATCCTACGACAAAAGATTTGGCAAATCGTTTGTCAGAGCTATATACAACAATAAAGGCACAACTAAAGAAAGCTCAAGAATGACAAAAAATCAATGCAGATGTCTATTACAAGGAACAACCTCAATTCCACGTGGACAAAAAGCTATGGTTACTTCATCGTAATATTAAGACTATTTGTCCTTGCCATAAGTTGGATTATTGTAGACTTAGACCTTTTTTGATTTGTGAACAAATCAATCTAATTGCTTATCAATTATACTTATCAAAATCTATGAAAATCCATCATGTATTTCAAGTGATACTACTCAAGCCATACAAGACAATGGATATACAAGGAAGAAAACAAATGCCATCACCTCCTATAGTAATGGACAACAATGAAGAATTTGAGGTCGTAGAGATTTTAGATTCAAAGCAACGCCAAAATCAACTGGAATATCTTGTGCATTGGCACGGATACAATATTAGTGAATACACATGGAAGCTATCAAAAATCTAGCAAATAGATCAACAAAAGTCAATGCATTTCATCGACGACATCTATCAAAACTAAAATAAAGAATCAAGAAAAATTTTGCTATAAAGCAAAACAGATTCTATATAGGTTTCATCCTACCTTGTATCATTGTTATTATTTCCTTGGATTTGTTCATACTAAAGAGATGGAGGATCAACAACCAGCGAATTCAGCTTAAAAGCCATCATTTGCTAATTTACTGGATGAGACATTACGACTATTACAACCTTCAAGATGACGGAATAGAGATGAAGATCCTCAAGAACGACATATCTTTCCTCGGATTGATGGCAAAATATAGTGTATTTGGTATCACGACCTTAGAAGAGACTCCCGATGCTTGGTGATACTTTTAGAGGTAAGAACTACTTCTGATGGTGTTTCTAATGTTTTTTTTGAAGGAAGTTATGAAGGCCTCAAAAATGATCAAATAACACAGTGGTCCTCTCGCCTTAATATGGGACATTATCAATGGCTGATAGGACCTATCAACTACCTTCAAAGAGAACAAAGATTAGAATAAGTGGCAAGCACAAATCAACGTATCTTAGACTTTCTCAACATGTAATCACCGCTCCTCGTGGAACTTGTCTCTAGAAAGGAGGATAATATCATGGACATAAGATTTATTCTAATAATTATCTAATTAATATAGATCCATAAAAATAGATAAAATAAATTAATTTGATAATATCTTAGAAAAAAAAAAAAATAGAAGCTTCATAAACACAAAATCACCTTTATACATGTCTATAGGTGATTGATAGGTTAGAAACTTGGTCAACAAGCTAGCCATATGTCGCACATATTAGTAGCTTGTGGAAGAAGCTAGTCATATGTCGCACATGTTGATAGCTTGTAGAACAAGCCAAGTACTTGGCGCTCATGTGGGAAACTTGTCTTACAAGTTTGACATGTGTGTTATAATTTAGACAAGTGTATGAGGTCCTATAGAATACCGCCACGTAGCTCTTAGATAGATAATATAAATAGAGACAAGAGTGAAGCCTTCTTCACTCTTGTCAACTCCTTTCTTGCTTCTAGTCTAGTTTAAGAGTCTCATGTATTTTCTAGTCTTTGGCAATAGCCATTCTAGTTTCTTCTTAAATATACATACTTCTTTATTTCTATCTAGTTATTTTCTTTTAACATAGTTTTATACAAACTTACGCATCTGTTTTAGTTCGTGTCTTTGACAGCTTTAGAGCTAGTTTATATATGTATATTAATTTAAGTAGTATAATTATAATAATAAATATCTAAACTATTAATAGAATATTTTTTTAATTTTTTTTAAAAAATTATTATTGATTTAAATTTTAATAAAAATAATTTATTATTTATTAATAATAAAAATACTTTATAAAGATATAAATAATTAAAAATATAAATTTAATATTAGTATAATAAATAAAAAATTATATATTTATAAAAAATATTTATTTTAAAGAAATATTTAAATAAGATTAAGTAGTAAAATTGAAATAAATTTATAAAATATTTAGATCTAAAAATATATAAAAATAAAAATAAAAATATCATAAATTATATAAGAAATAAACTAATATTATATTTTTTAATTTTTTAAAGATATTAGATATTTTAGATTTAAATATTATATATATATATATATATATATATATATATATATATATATATATATATTAGAGTGGTCATTTGCCAAATAAAATATTACATATACATATGCATGTTGGTATTTAAAACTTAAAAATAGAATAAAATAAATTTAAATATTTCATATTATGTTTATAAAAAAATTATTTTTATAAATATTATATGATTAATAAATTTTTTTATTTTTTAATAAATATTAGAAATAATTAACATCTTAATATTGGTATCATATATATAAATAATTTAAAAATCTATAAAGTGTAAGATCATACAAATTAAATTATTTTATTTTAAAGATTTTGCATACACACTTAGTAAATGTTAAATCATCTAGATTAAATATTATTAATTCTTAAGTAGTAGTAAGTTTCCTATAAATTTATAAAAACTACTAATTAAATCATATATATATATATATATATATATATATAATTTTTTTAATATATATTTTTATTTGCATGTAATAGATTTATTTTTAATATTTTCAAAATATTATTTAAAATAACAAACCTTTTTAAATCTGTAATAGTAAGATTATTTTTACTTTAAGTTTAAAAAATAAAAATAAATAAAAATACTAGATTTTGTATAATATATCAAAAATAGAATATTTAATATGTAGTATATTTGATTAGAATGTTTAATATTTAATAGTAATTGATAAAAATATATAGAATATTAGCCTTTATAATTTTAATAACAATAATTAAATAAAATTATTATTTTTATAAATTAGTTATTAATATTTTAAAATAATTATTCTTATATTTTAATTTATTAAAAATAACACTTTTTAAAGTAAAATATTAGAAGATATTTAATTTTTGTATTAATATAATTAAATTTAAATATTAAATATTAACATATAAAAATAAGAATAACTACATTAATTTTATTATCAGATCTAATTTAATTTAGAATTAAAGTAAGTTATCTAACTTAAATATTAAACAAAATTTATTTATAATTTGATTATTTCATATCTCTTTATCTTATATTTAATTGCAATAGTTATACAAAAATTCACTAAATGATTACTAATATTTATATTTTTAGTCTAAATATATGTCATTTTAGACTAACATTGTATAATATAATTTGAGTGTTTTTTCAACAACATTTGATTTAATTTTTTTTAACTCTATTTTATTTGAAAGTGCTAAAAATTCTTAAGTAATGAACAATTATCTTGTCCTTGAAAAATCAATCAATCAATTTTTTAAAGAATTACAAATAATGATAAGAATTAATTGATTTAAATATTTTAATATTAAAATATTTATATATTGATAGATTAATTGATATAATACTTTTTATTATTAGATATCAAATTATTTATTTTATTATTTTGCTTCTGTATTGAAGTTTTTATTTTATTAATTAAAGATAGTGAATACTTCAAAAAATCCTTTATCATACACATCCAAATCTCTACATATCTCAATGTATGTAGTCTAGCATACTTTTAATATAATACATTTACAATATCTAAGTTTATTTTGTACTACTTCTCTTCTACAAACTGTTCACAAAATCCTACTTTAAAACAATATACTTCCTTAGAAATTGATGCTTGAGTGATTCCATAATTGTGTATGCCATAATAAAATAGTATCTATTGAATTTCTTTATTCAGCAAATACAACATCAACTTTACTTGTAACAATGTCTTCTACAAGCATATACTAGTTTGTAATTCTCTTGTTTTACATTACCACACAACCTACTTTAGAAACTTTAAAGAATTTTTGAAATTTTATTGCATATCTATGACAAATTGAGTCTAGTGCATCTAGAGAGATTATGTTTTTTCCATAATTTATAACACATCAAATATTAATTAGTGATTTTATGCTTTTATTTTTAAAATTAATATAATAAACTTAAAATTTCACATTATTGCATGGAATATTGATTTTTATTCACACAATTCTATTATAAATAGACTACAGGTGTGAAATTAATCTTTTTAAAACTTATGTAATATAAACAATTTGAATCAAAGATCCATTTATCTTGAAATTAATTATTTCTATATAAGAATACATATTTTTTAGAACTTAAAAAATATATATTTTATCTATTTAAATTAAGAATTAAATAATCAATATAATTTGTTTAACCAGTATTAAAAAGAAAATAAACACATAAATATTTCAGTATGTTATACTTGAGTTTAGAATATATAATCTCTTTATACATATATAAAATATTATTACTCATTAAAATAATACAAATATGCTTTATTTTTTGTTTTATAAATTTTTTTTATAGTTAGATAAACATGTAGAGTTGTAATAAAGAAAATATTTAATACAAAAAATTGCAGAAAGTAATTTGAAATATCATAACTTTTGATTTGAGCAAAAAATAATTAAAACAACCATAGCTGGATTTTAAACTATGGTTTTTTACTTTTTTTTACCCATTCCATATATATATATATATATAGAGGGAGAGAAAAGTGACTTGTTATGATTTAAACACAGGATATACATATATATTTTGTCATATAGAATTTAAGTCACTAAAATATATCAAAAGACTGGAAAATAAATAAATAAACAAATAAATAAATACTTGGGTAAATTCCACCATGTCAAAATTGAGAACCTTACTCCTGATTCTGGTATGCAAACAAATGTTTAAATACAACTGAACAATATTGCAAAATCCATCACTGAACCCCTCCACGGATGGAAAGGAACGGAAGTACAGATAACAGATGAATGAAGAATTCACTGACAGGGTTTAGGATTCATCCACGTGTCAAACTCTGTGTGATCGAAAAGGGCCACTTCGGTTGCCCTGCCCTTGACCACATGAACTGTGCTGATGGTTGGACCTCTGGTCTCTGTTCACACCTGTGCCTTTTATCCACTGACGTGGACCAGTCACAATGTAAGAATTCTCAAGGTGGGAGCTAAGGCCGTTGAGACGGCACCCAAGAATCAATGGAACGCTGGATCCCCGTTCCCAATCATGAACTCCACGAAGTTCACGAGCCCACAGCGCAGTTTCGGGAACAGGGTGGAGTCGAACCTCGAACAGGACATGTCACGCATTGGGAACATGTGCACGTCGTTCCCATTGAGTCAGTCAAAGTTGGCGCGGTAGGCACACATGGTATTTAAAAACGAGGTCCAAGTAGGACATTTAGAACGCCACGATGCGTGTACAGCTGGCATTGGGATGTCCCTATGGAATCCAGGATATAACTCTTCCTTTGCTCTGGATAGTGGTGAAATCTTTTCTTTTTCTCCAGTACATTTTTTTCAGTATATTTCTTTAAAATTTATATTATTTTATGTTATATATATATTTTTCTTTTTTCTTTTTTTTTCTTTTTTTTTCTTTTTTTTTTTAAATCCTTATTTCTGGGGGGACTTTATGTTGACCAAATGGGTCTTGCTTGATGGTAAACCAAAAAATGCCATTTATAAAAAAGCCTGACTTTTAGTTTAAGTGTGTGTATATATGTGTCTAAATATATATATATATATATATATATATATTCTGTGTGCTATTATTTTGAACCAAATATTATCGAATATGATATTTACTGTATCTTAAATTATATGAAGGTTTGACTCAAAGTAAATATCTTTTGCAAAGTACACTTGAACCAATTTGATTTTATTCATCATGTGTTTACAGAAATCATAATTTACGTGCAAATATATTTAATACACCCAGAAATATCCTAAATTTTATACATATCATATTTTTATCTTTTGGTCATTAGTACCAAGATTTTATTTTTTATTTTTTATTTTTTCTCTCTCTCTCTTTGTTTGTTTTTTGTTTTTTGTTTTTTGTTTTTTTGCTTCCATTTGAAGATGACAACCAAATCGTATATATTATCATACAAATTCTACATTGTTATTTTACTTAAAAAAATGTATTCTATAACTTTCTTTTAGTTTTAGAACTCATATAGTCTTTAAATGAGTTGGTATTTCTGAATGATTTGAAGGTTTGTTAAACATACCTAAAACAGCTGTCAAAATCTGATTACGTACAATTCTACTTTTTATTTTGCAAATTTGATACTTCTTAAGATTTACATTATATCAAAGTATCATGTATTGTAATGTAAAGTATCATGTAATAGAAAACAAAACTAACATTACATGATACTTTTTTAGTTCATAATATTGCTCTTATTTTTATTATTACTACTATTATTATTAATTATTTTTTTAAGAATTAAATCATGACAAAAAAAAATTATTAGAACTTATTCTTGTATCATGATCACAAAGTTACATTAGAGTGAGAATTTCAAAATGTAGATCAAAGTGTGATAAATTGAATGAAACAGTGCTTATCTAGTAATGCCAAAGTCTTCACTTTATTCTTTGATTTTTTGCTGAATATATTTGAAATGATTTCGACTTCGCATATTTCCAAAAGTTATATATATATACACTATCATTGGCCCTTTTTTTTTAATTTTTAATTGTTTACTCCTACTATCTCTCTTTATAACCTCAACAATCATATTACATTGATCTTAATTCTATATTTTATTTTTAAAATATTTTTGCACCAAATTTTAAGAATACTTTTTTTCTACATTGCTAAAAAAAATTCACAAATGTATGAATAACATTAAGATAATATATATATATATATATATATATATATAATAAAAATTCAAATTATTTATTTTAAAATATAATATTGTTAGAAATTCCAAAATTAAGATTGGACTATAAAGAGTATTGACAAAATTAAAGATGACCTTGACTTTGCTTCTACTTATATTAACTAAAAATAATTTTACACAAAGGTTTTCTAAAAACTACAAAACTTGCAAACAAATGATCAAAATATAAGATGGTTCCATAATAGTTTTGTGTATGTAAAAAATATCTAAGAGAATTTATTGTAAACTTTAGTCATATTAAAAGACACATATGAATCCAAAAAAATTTAAGTTGTTATCATCTTTTACAATATTATCAACCTAACATATATTTACTTTTGTTTGTTTGCTTCCATTTATTTAAATAATCAAAATATTTATAAAAATACTTTTTATATAATATGTATGCTCTATAAATAATAATAACATTATAGACTAATTTATAAGTTTAAAAATTTTAAATTATGTCAATTGGTATTTTTAATAAACTTTGTACATGTATTTTGTGAATAAATGATTGATTGGTCTTTTGAAATATTTATAATATCTTATACTTAGATAAAAATATTAATAGGCTGTATAACTACCATCAAATATAATATTTAAGATGCTATGAGGTATAATACCTACTTCTAAGAATATTATCAAACACCAAGAGTCTCTTCAATAGTTATGGTATCAAATATTTTGAACTTTAATAATTATTATTTTTAATTTTGGTGCTATGATCTTAAATATTATTATAAACTAAGTTGATTATTTTGTAATTTTTAAAAATAAAAATTCTTAAGATAAGTTTATTATTTGCTATTTCTTTATTTCTAATATATGTGTATGTATATACATATACTATGACAAAGCAATCAAATATGAAACAAAATATCTTCTTTTCAATACTCATTTATATATATATATATATCTTTTAATTTATTATCTAATTAGTATAAACATTTGATTTAAAGTTAACAAATCAATTGATAAAAAATTATTAATAAAAAAACCAAAAGTATTAAATTATTGATAATAATTAAAATTAACTAAAATAGAAATATACATATTACAATTACAAGCAAAACTCAAAGAGTAGCAAGAGATTTATCAAATTCACTTTAATGATATTTAACTATATATTATTAATATTATTCTATTACTTGATTTATTTATGAAAATTTTATATTATTTAAAATATTAATATTTTATTTTATATTTTTAATATTATAAAATTTAAATCTATATTTAAAACTACTAAAATATTAAAAAATTGAGCTCCTTACCTTTGCTAAATCTAAATTATTTTTTCTATAGAAAAGTCATATTGTACTTAAAATGCACATAACTATGTTAAATTTTAGATTTATTTAAATATCACTAAAAATATATATAATTGATTTTTTAATATTATATTTTTAATATTTTTAAAGATTAAATGTGTGTATATATCTGTATGTATATATATATATATATATATATATAGTAGTTTATAAATTTTGAATTAATTTTGAAAATGGTTTTAAAATTGAAAGATATAGTTGCTTTAGTTTTGAAGAATACTTATTTTTAAATATAAGTTGCATCATCTTCTGGTACAAAAGAAAGAACATCTAAAATAAAAATCTCAAAAAATATTATTTTTTAAATTCTTAATAAGAATTCAAGATATATATATTGACATAAAATATATAATATTCTTGAGATTGTTGTAAATTTTAATTAGGTTTGAAGCTCCTTCCAAATACTATTATCAATTGTCAAATTTAATCTACAATTGTAAGAAGTTATTTAATTTTGATATTACAACCAATTGTTGTTTTAAAATATTTTCTTTAATAAAATACAATAGGATATAATTTATTAATCGATCCTATTTATAATATATCATAATATTTTTTTTATAAATAAATTATTCAAATATATTTAGATAAGTTAATAAAATAAATTATAAAAAATTCTATATTTGAGGCTTAAATAAATTATATATATATATATATATATATATTAGTTTCATAACTTGAAAAATTATAATCTAAAAATTCTACTTGACTTGTATGAATATATAATTTTTGGTCTTAATACATAAGCTTGAAATTTTGAACCTCTTATAATACATTATAAATATATTGCTTATATTATTATGTAATCTTATAGTAGATTTTTATAATGGTTATATTCCAACAATAAGATTATTTAAAATTTGATAAAAATCATTATTCATCAAATGTTAAAAAGTGGCTAAACCATTTATAAATCTATAAGATTTTAATATTTTTTTAATAGTATCTATACTTAATGTAAAATCCATTTTTTATCTATTTTTTTATTTAATGTACATTAAATTATATGCTTATCATAGATCTTTATTAGTATAAATATCAATTTGACTTAATTAATTAAAAGCATTAATAATAAAGATGGAAGATATCATTTTTAAAAAATTATATGATTTTTAATAATTTATACATATCTAAAAAAGAAAAAGATTAATTTATCTTTAAAATATTTATAATATAATATAATATAATATTGTTTAAAATATTTTGATTAATATATTTTATAAGCACATCTAATTTATTTAGTAATTAGTTGTAGGTTAATCTAAATGGATGTTGAATTTGTTGTTAAAGGATGTTTGAGTAAATGTATATTAAAAAATTCAATAATTCTTATACTACTCTATTATGCCATTAAAATATAATTTAAATAAAAACTATAAAATATAATACTAACAAAAAAAAATATTTTTTGTAGCTCACATAATTTTTTTTAGTTTTACAAATAATAGTTTAATATTTTTTTAGATTTATATCAATCCACCTAGAATTTTACTATTTCCATCCAATGATATATATAATTTTAAAATAATAATTTTTTGTAAGATTTAAATTACAACATTCATATTTTGAAGATGTAGGTTAAAATAATTTAGATACTTTAATAGAAAAATTATTGAGTTATTATATATAAAATTACACACATACAAATAAATATAAAATAAACTATATCTCTTATAACCTTCTAAATACTTTTGCTATTTTTTTAAAAACTTGTAAAACTTGTAAAAACGTACAAATTGTTTTGTATCATTTTATAGAATTCAAAGTCCTTCATAGTCTTCCAAAAGCTTTGAAGAAATTATTTCTTAAAAATAAAATTTTATTACTTTTTTATAATGTTAGCTTGTTAGATTTAAACAAAGGCAACTTGTTCTTCATAAGTTTAATTGTTTTTAGAATTTTACTTGCAAGTACAAATTTTAAAGAAACTTATCAAACTTTGTGTTTTTAGAAGCAAAAATAACATAAAAGAACACATATCAATGGATATTGAATCTTATATTTAAATTGGAAATTTTTAACAAATAAATTATTTTGAATCAATAAAGCAACCATACTTTGATTCTTGAAGATAAATTAATGTTAAAAAGCTGTTAAAGTTTTTTAAAAGCCATCAAAATGTGTTAAGTAAAAAAAATCATAACAACCTACAAATATGAGATAAAAATCAGGATATTTAAAAATCTTAAGATAGAAAATGAGATAAAAACCAGGATAAGAGTAGATGTTTATTTATTTGATTTAAATAGAGATATAAAACATATTCAATCTTCATTTATTGATACTTATCAAAAATATTGACAGAAAATAATAATATTATAAACTAAATAATTTAGTAATGCATAAATTGATAGTCATTCTATCAAGGATGCACAGAAATAGTTCACATGATGGATCGTTTTTACTGCAAAAATATGTAATTATACTCTACACAAGTTTGATCTGAATCTATATGGATGAATTATGATATATTGTTATTTTACGTTATTTTTTCTATTTTTCATTTACAGTCTTATTTGTTTATTTTTGTCAACCAAACGTGTGGTATTCAACCAGGCATTCAAAATTTAATAGATCAACTCATAAAAAGAAAAGAAGAAGAAAACTTAACATCAAGAGTACAATCGTTATGCGATTTTAAAAATAAATACATTAATTGAGCCACTTTTCATTCACAAAATTCTGTAGAACTCATCATAGTTTTCATCTTTTCAAGAGAAATTACCCATATTAAGACTTTTATTTGGATTCATTTTATGAAAATAACATGTTATCAAAAAGAAAAATAAAAAACATATATTTTTGTATTACAATATCATATTATATTATATTAAATAATACTCAAATCTGATAATAATTTTAATTTAAATTGAAATTTTAACTGTTTGTAGGAATATAATACTACAAAAAAAATTATCGTTTTCTTAGTTATTTACCAACTACATAGGTCTCCCAAAAATTGTCATTCGATTTTCCCAGAATATGATCTCGTATTTACCATAGAACAGTTGTAAAGATAAACCGAGATGACAAAATCCAGGTGACAAGTCCACGTGAAGAACCACGTGACCAATACACATGACCAATCCACATGACCAAATTCACATGACAACCCATCCGACCAATTCACGTGACCGAATCCACTTGCTGATGTAATGTATACAAGAGTTGTCGGTGTCGGACATGCGCCGCCGCCGCCGCCGCCGCCGCCGATTCTCCGAGTTCGACGTTGCAAGGGGAAATGCTCGACGGGGAATCAGTAGCAGATGAAGACGTGGTGAGCCTGCATCGGGGTAGAATAGAGGCACGGGTGCTGCCCATACGGCTTCCTCGCTAGGCGTTGGCGGCACTCGTACACCAAGCGGTGGTTGTCCAACGGACCTTTGTGTTCGTCCACAATGTCGAGCAATGTCTTGGTGAAAGCACCGTGGATCTCGTTCCTGTGCTCGGATGCGGTCTCGTCGGATTGACACGCGGTGATCAGTATGCACCGATCGGGGCGTTTCGGGATGTGGCTCAGGTTCTCGGGAGTTGCACCTGTAAGGTCTTTTGTCGCAGTTTGTTGGTAGTTGCTGTCTCTGAGGCTGGAGCTATGCAGTTTCGCGCTGAGAAAGTCGATGCTCTTAGAGCTGATGCGTTTCAGTCTTTCTCGTTTTGATCCTCCCTACCGTAGTGCAACAATCAAGATCAGCGTTATGTCTTGTCAGTTTGCTGTACATTGGGGATGTGGGTGAATTCAACCTAACGTTCGCTCGTGCAGTGTGTGGGAACGGTCCTGAAGGAAAACCAAGACAAACTTAACCTAATTGCGCAAGACAGAGGTGACAGTCCACAATACCTTGCTCCTAAGCCCGTTGATGACAGTATCCACAATTGCCTTGCAAGTGACGCTAGACTTGTCACCGAACAAATCGTATAAATTTGCGCAGATATTGCCAGGTTCTACTGTGTGCCCTGCGCGTGCACTCAGCATCCGAGTAACTGCATGAACAGGCATCGATCTCTTCGTTGCATATTTACTTGTTGCAAGGTTTACATCGTATCGTCCACTTGATTGACCAAAATTAGCGCCGCCATAAGGCCATGCTCCTGGTTGCACAGTTTCTAGGCTGCCGTTGTAGCTACCCCCAAAGCCTTCGTGACTGTTCCTAAAATTCGGAGCTACATATCTGTCTTCTGGAGCATGCTTTGCCCAGGGAGGAGGATAAATTGCCATATCTCCATGGATATTTTGGCCGATGTGTCTGCCATGGCCTGCGCCATAAGTTCCACCGAGATCACTTCCCCACCTCTGCATTGATGGGTAGGGCCCGAATGGGTTATTTGAGCTAGTATAAGAAGTGTCTGTGTGATGGTGGTTGTAAGCTGCAGGAGCACTGACCGTGTGGTGCAACAGAGGACGCTGCCATGGTGCGTCAGAGTTGGGATAATGGTGTGCTTCTGGTGGAGGTGGATAGCCGTAATTACTGCCAGAAGAAACGAACACAACCTCAAAACAGAGTATAATTAGAGATTCTAGACGAACATTCAAAAGAAATAGTCAGCTTTTCCATTGAATTTTAGGATACCATGGCACCTCTGCAAGAGGAAGATTGAGAACTCTTACTGGCTTGGTGCAACCGGTTGGCTGTTGTCGTAGGGAAAGCGGTTGTAGTTTTGGTGCTCGTAATGTCCTGCGAAGCCCGCACTCGGACCCCTGAATTCCCTTGACATGGATCTGTGTGCACTACTGACCCTTAGCAAACGTTCTATGTTGTATGCTTTGGTTTTTGCCAACATACTCTGTATTCTGTCCTTCTTAAGTTGCTTATCCTGATGCAGGGAGCGAGTGGAGATAAAGAGTCCCCTTTGGTTCTCAGTAGCATTCTTTTCTTCAGCTCCCACCATACTTTCCAGCACATCCGACATATCCATATTCTCTCCTTGCTGTGAAGATATATAAAGTGCCACAAGATCCAACAAACTCACTTCCTGCGAAACAGATTGGTTTATTTGCATTACAGCGAGTATTTCCAGAAGAGACATACTCTGATCTGCAGAGGGAGTGGATCCTAGCATAGTTGCTAGAATTTGCATCATCATCTCCTCATCAATGACGATCTCTATTGTGTCAGGAGCCTCCTCTTCTTCTTTTTGCTGCGGTCCAAGTGTGCTCAAGATCGAAACAGGTTTAGTATGAACAGAGCCGACCTGCTGTTCACAATGAGCTATTAGGCCTCCACTGTGGCAACAGTCTGCAATGAAGGTAAAGAACACTCCATCCGGAATTTTGTCCACGAGAATGCGGAAGTCATCATCTGTGTTTAGCACGCAATTACGAACGAGTCAGATGAATTCAGCAGGCTCGAGCCGCTCAGCCACTTGAAACACTGCCTACAGAAATGTCACGGAGAGAAGATCGCCAACCTGTTATCATATTCGCGTCCACAGGCACTATGGCCTCCTTCATGCCCGTTTCATCTGGCTCCCCTTCCGGTGGCAGCTGCGCAGAGTTCGGATTGCGAATGTCAATTCCAACCATAGCCCCCATCACGCGCACCAAGCCCTCACAATGCTGAACTCAACCAACCAAAATCCGAGCACATTCACGAAGAAACGAAGGGTTCTACTTACTTGTAAACCATGCCCACTGAAATGGAAGACTATACAATCGCCCCACTTCAAATCCCGCGTCAGTTCTTCCAGCTTCCGTCGGATGATCTCTCCCGTCGGCATCAAATCAGGACTGGTCCCCGGCCGGTCCACGAGCGTGCAAATGCTCTCCTTCGGGAAGCCATACCGACTCACCAAACACTCCCCCATGCGCTCCACATCCTTCCAGCAACCCCGAAGAGAATGGTGCGGATCACCCTCGTAGTTGATTCCAACCAAGAGCGCTTTCTTCGTCGGCATGTAGCCTCGCTCCCTCTCAAAACTCCTCCCAAACAATCTCTCACACACGTAGAGTACCCTCTTCACAGAAATGTCTTCACTAACCCGCTTCAGCAAATCAATCAACCCTCGTGTGCGCCGTGCCTCCCTCAAACTAGTGCGGCTTAAACCTCACCCAAGCGTATTCCAGAGCTTGAATACGACACAACGACCACTAAACATGCCGACTGTGACCCTTGCTGGTGGCCAAGCAGACGAAGGGATTGGATGGGTGCTTGCATTTGAGACTGCGATAGGGCCATATTTAGCGGAAATCCCTCCATCGCGCTTCCGCTTACCGACTACGGCCCCTCGCTGTTGACATTGGGGAGGGGGGAACGCAAAGTCCACCGACGGTGTTGCTCACGTCTAACGCGGCTTTCTTCGATCCTTCGTTTTGCATGCCTCGGCCACGTCACCTTATTCGGACATCGAATTCCAAGTGGGCGTGGCTTGCACCGGATCATGATTTTTGTGGTGAGTGTACGAATGTGTGTGCATTAATATATATATATATATATATATCTCTCTGCTCACATGTACTGGTGGGAACTTGTGCATTGAAAGCATAATAGATATTAATAAAATGTATGGATTTTATATGAATAATATATATACATGAATTTTAAATATAAATAATAATTTTATTTTTTAAAATTTTAAGTTATATTTGAGAATTTATTGTAGAGAATATTAAATCAACCCACATAAATCTTAAATTGACTCGTACAAAATATTTAATAGATATTCTAGTAGAGATAGCAATTGTATTTTATTGTAAGATTTTGTTAGTTAATACATGAAGGCAGTAATCCATTGCCATGATATATAAGGACCTTGTCTAAGTTAAATAAAATGAAAAATTAAAGATAGAAGAAGTTAATGAAGACTAAAGCTAAGTTGAGGTGTAATGCAATTGGCTTATGTAGAATGATAATTAGCTTGGAGTAAATTAATCTATAGCCAAAGGTAAAAAAAAAGCAAAGAAAACTATGGCAAAAATGAGGTGTGGGGCTACTAGCATAGTCATTATTCAAAAGCCTTATGGTAGCTCAATTTAAGATTTAGGTAAGTTAATTTAATATTCTATTTTTATTTTTATAATATTTTTAATTATAAGTAGGATAAATAATTTTAATATAATTTCGAAATGTGCATTAAGATAGAACTACATGCAATTGATTATGTATAAATATTGAAGTTTAAATATCTATATCTATGTTTTGTAATAATTAGCCTTAAGATTAATTAATAACTATTATAATTATAAGTTTTATTATAAATTATTATTTTTTGAATTTAAAAGGAATTTTTAGTCACAATAGAAACAATAATGTTATATTCTATTATGGTCTCTAGATAATAGTCTTGTTTCAATAATAATATTTATAAGCTTCATTACAAAAAAATTAAGAGCCATTTCAAATATCTTAATGTAGAGCAATATTTTCTACCAAAGTCATAAAGCTTCCAACTTTGAGTTCCAATCTCTACATTAGTATTCCATTAGATTTTAAAATTTTATAAATTTAATAAACTTCTAAATTTATAAAATATAAGCTTTGATGTATTTTTCTTTGTAGTTGTATATAATTAATATAAACTTACAACTCTCCAACTAATATTTAAAAAGCTTGGTCATTCAAATCACTAATATAATTATTTTTTAATAAAAAACTTAACTAAATCTTTACATCTTCACTTATGCATGATCCTTCAACTTATATACTAAGATATATAAAATCAATTATAATTTTATATAGAATGTATTTTTGATTTGCTAATTTTTTATTAAAAACATCAAACTTCTTGTATAAGTTCTTAAGAATTATATACCATATATTGAGCAATCAACTTATTATTACTATATTTATAAAAAAATTCTACAAACTATAAATCAAAATTGTTCTAATCTTTTGTAGGACTCTTAAAGAATTATATAAAAGAAAAAGAAAAAAGAAAAAAGAAAACCCACAATCACATACTTATTCTTCTATAAAAAATTAAATTATATACCTATTAATCAATTTGTGACATAAATCAATAAAAGTATCTTTATTTAAACTTTTTCTATACCTATGCAGGATAATTTGGTATGAATTGAAACAAGATTATTGCAAATAATGCTTTTATTTCTCTACTAATTTTTATTTTCAATATTTTTTTAAGGTATTTTTTCTAATGTTTTTTATATTTTAATTATTTTATTATAAAAAAGATACATTACTAAATAATAGTTAAACTATCCCGTTTATGCTTTATAAATTCTATGAATAATTTTTTAAAAATTTAATAGAATACAAATTTTATTTTAATTTATTTATAATTTAATAGAAAAATTTAATAGTTTATGTTGACTTTTAATAATTTCTTAGATATCTACATTAATGTTTTATATTTGCTAAATAAAATATTTTTAGATTCTTCATTTTAAATGGACTACGGACTTAATAATATACCATAATTTTAAACAAGATATATCTTTATTTTAATAAAATAATTATTAAAAATAATATTAATAATATATATTATTTGAAAAGTTTTAATTATAATAATTAAAATAAAAATAATTACATTTCTATAAGAATTAGCTTTTAATTTTGATACATTTTTAAAATATTGCATGTACTTTTAATTTTATATATATATATATATATTTTAAAATTAAATATTTAAATTTCTTAATTATGATTATTTCTAATTATATCAAGATTTATTTAATATCTTTTTTATATATTTGGTATTAATTTATATTTTTTATCTTTTTATTTTTTTAAAACTTATGAACATTTTCAAACAATTACTATAAGTTTGTATATCAACTTTTTATTGAATTATATAGTTGAGTATTTAATAAATTATAAAAAATATTAAAATAATATCAAAAAAAGAAAAAAAATCCTTTTAATTAAAATATACAAATATCCTTTGTTTTCTATATTGGAATTTTTTATATATATAATTTTTTTAAAAAAATTGATTATGCTATCCTAATTTATGCCTATATATATATATATATATATATATATATATGGCATTACTAATGCTACTACAATTTTTACTATTGCCACTACAATTTGTCATTTACAAGATGCTACCAAAGTTTTTGCTATTGCCACAACAACTTGGTATCTACTTGATATATTTTTTTATTTTTTTTAAAATTTTAATAAAAAAATTTATTGATATTTTTAACATATATATATATATATATATATATATACAGAAAGTAATTTTAATTTTAATTAAAAAATAATTAAAAAATTATAGTGGCAATAGCAAAAGCTATGGTAGCATATGGTAGATGGCAAATTGTGGTGGCAATTAAAAAAAAAAAAAAAAAAACTCTAGTTGCATTAGTAACATCCTATTTATTGTAATTAGTAAGTTAAATATCTTTTATGTGGTTGTGTTTGTGTTTTTTTTTTTTTTTTTTTTTTTTTTTTGTTAAGAGATTCATTACATGTAAAACATCTCTATTGTAAGTTTATAATTTAGTCTCATTTAGTTGAAAAAATAATTTTACTATAAATTTTATTAATTCAATATAAAATATTTTTAATTATTTAAAATAAGTAAAGACCATAGTCTTTAAGAATGCTAGTTTTTATTTATAGATATGTAATTGCATAAATTATATTTTATACTTAAACAAGTGTTTAAAACTTTATATTTTTTATTTATATATATTTAAGAAATTTTCTTGTTTTTAGTCATAGATCTTTAATTAATAGAAGTATAAATTTTTCTATTATTGGTTTATTTTTATACCAGCTTTTTTTCTATATATATATATATAGAAAGTATTAATTTAAATTTTCTATTTATAATATTTTTTGTGCACCTCATTATATTTTGCACGTGCCCAAAGGTCCTATTGAGAATATATTCTTTGATTTTGTAAATAAATTTAATCAATACTTCTATTAATTTAAATTTGTTAATTTTATTTATAAATTTTATATTCAATTTGAATATGTCCTATTTGGTAAATACTTATATCTTTTATGGTACATTGCAAAGCCCATGGTCCATTTTAAATTGTGTAAAAATAAAAATAAAAATAATCATAAATATATGTTATTAGAAATCTTAAATTTGTATCAAATTTAAAATCAAATATAAATATAAAATATAAAAAGATTAAAAAAATACTTGTCAAAAACCAAAAAAATCCATTAAGTTTTGCTACAAACTTATATGTTAATGTTAATAAAATAAAATAAAATAAAATCTAAGGTTATGTTTGTGTAAAAATCGGAATTTGAAAAGAAAAGATAACAACTTGAGTAAGAATAAATCATGATATCTTTTGATATTTCTTTATTGAAATTGAGAATTATTATTATTATCATTATTATTTATAATTTAAATTCTCAGGAAAAGAATTAAAATAATTAAGGAGATCTTATTTTGTATACAAATTGTGGATCCACGTGTGACCGGGTATCTCCACACGCGGCAGGAAATATCCGGTCCTGCATGGATTAATGGTTGCCGCCAGCAAAAACTGGGCTGTGTTCCGCCGAAGGAAGCCAAGTCCATTTTCCACGGGCAGAAGAAACGAGTTCCCGAATGAGAAATAGAGAAAAATATGCATCAAGTAGAATTATGGAAGAATGTATTTTTATCTATGATACCTGTATAACACAACCTAAAAAATTTAAGGTTCTTAAGAATAAATAGTGCATATATTGACTAAAACTATAACATATTATATTTGTAGGTTTTTTGAATTATAGAAATTTAAATATAAAAATTTATAAAGATTTTTTTCTTATCTCCTTCAAACTTTAAAATGATGCCCTATCATTAAATATTACGTAAAAATCATTACATTTCCCTTACGTTTTTAAAACTACATGTATGATTAGAAAATATTGAGAATAATTTACAAATAAAAATCAAAGTTGTTAATTTACTGTACAACATTTAACTTTACATATAAGTTAAATTATTAAATACACAAATATTTAAATATTTTTTCTTTTTATGCATGTATATGCAAACCAGAGTGAGCAGCAGTGCAAGTATGAACAAAATCAAGTAAATTTACTTTATAAATCCTAAAGTTATTTTTTTAATCTTTGAACTTTAAAGCCTAAAAATCCAAAATTTTAGGATTTATAAAGTAATTTAGGCTTTAAAGTTCAAAGATTAAAAAAATTACTACAAGATGCTTTGATATCAAAATAACTTATCTTAATCTTTTGAAACACAAATCACCTAAATTCTTGCAAAAAACATGTAATTACAGAGTTTATAAAAGAATATAAATAAGTTAGATAATTACACCCAACAAAAAATGTTCAGAATGGGCTTCTTTTGACTAATTTCTTACATAGTTATGCAAATGTTTTAATGCAAATTATGCCAAGAGTTATAAAAATTGGACAATACAAGAAAAAACTAAAATCTCTCTAAAAACCTGTTGTAATTGCATATTTTACTGAAAGAAAATTCTCTATTACCAATTTTTGATGTAGTTGCATCATTTGAAATAATCAATAAGTAAATTAGTCACATTGGATAAAAATATTGGCAAATGCTACTTCTTCTTTAGAATCTGCATATCTAAAAAAAATTAAAAGTTTTTGGTCTTTTTTAATACAAGATAGCAAATGGAATATTTATCTTCCAACTATGGAATTCCAAATTCAACCTTAGAACACACTTAAATAAAAATTCTCTAAATAGAACTAGAATCATGATAATTCCAAATTAAATCATTTTAATATGACTTTTGAATAAGTTTCAAAATATTATTTTATATGTAACAACCAACTTAAAGAAGATCATAGATATTAAATCAAAAATTAATAAAACAAATAGTCTGATTATAAAGTGAAATACCATTAAGACAAAGTGAATATTGGTAAATAAGAAATTAATCTTTAAATTGCCATAATACACCACAATGTAGATGGGAATAATCAATGGTTGCATTAAAAAAACTAAGATTATAAAGAAAAAAAATATATATATTATAAAAGACAAATAAAGATTGTGAGGTAGTTAATAATATCAAAGACTTGATAATTTTATAAAAAACAAGCAAGAAACAATAAACAATGATGTATCCTTGGTGGTATTATCAGATATATACACATTCTAAAGCTTATATAATATAAGAGCTAGAACTTAGTGACTATATGTGTGTATATATATTTTAAAAGATTAAATAGACTTAATAGTTATTCAAAAGATTGCTAAAAATTTTCAATAGAATCATCAAGAAAGTACATAGAAATATCTCAACATGAAGCTGGATACTAGTACAAACTTGTTTGAAACAACCAATTTAAAATTATCTTTGAATGGAACTGTGCCATGGATTTGACACTATATCTAATAATAGATACTAAATATAACACTCTTAAACAAATAGGTGCCTTGTTTGAATTGTTGAACATTCAACTAAAAGTATGTAAAACATACCAAATGTACAATCTATACATAAACTAAGTGTTATAAAGAAAAAAGGCTAGTAAGAAAAAAATTATTAGAATATACAAAGGATTGGAAACTCTAAAAAATGACTTTATTGATAGTGATTCTACATTTTATTATAATCACTTCTTCTAATATAATAAATATAATAAACTCTAAGTATCACACGAGAGTGTTGAGACAAGTCTTGTAGAAGAGTTAATATCTTAAATTCAAGCAAAAAGCTATTTTAGATTATACAAGTGGGATAGACAATTTTTTTTTTTTTTTTTTTTTTTTTTTTTAAATTATTATAGAAGATGGTTCAATATAACAATAGAGGAATAATATTATAGAATTTTTTTTTGTAATAATTAAAAAATACAATACTATTTATAAAATCTAAGCATAGAGTTTTTTCAATGTTTAATTATTAAAGCCCAAGAATACCATATAAAGACAAAATGATATAGAAGATATGACACATTCAATATCAACAAACTATGTTAGCAATTTCAAGTTGTTATTATAGCTTAGATTGACTTAAATAACCTTCTTTTCATTTAGCTCAACCTTACAAACTAGCATAGAAGAAAATTGTGAAGATCATTTTTATTTAACCACTCTAATTTTGTATAAATTTGAAACATTTATAATAGTAATAAAAAACAAAAAAAAACATTCATTTTCTCCAAAAAAATATATTCATTGCAAAATCTTACATTATTTATGTCTAATCTTTTAATTAAAAATTTATATATTAAACTATAAAATATTATAAGATTATATAATACTTCTAAAATTTTAATTATATAGTTATACACATCACATTATACCTAGATGTGATGTACTAATGATTTAAAAATATAAATTCTACAAAAAGAATCAAGACTTAAAAATATTTCTTTGAAAAGATCTTAGATATTATTTATTAGAAGCATATCAAAGATTTGTATTAGATCTAAATAAAAATAGACTTGGAACGAGAATAAGTATATTTATTACTCAATATTTTAAATACTTATTAGATAATATTAAATAATACTCAAAAAATAAATCACTATGGATTATACATAGTGGCATGCTACTAAAAAATAACTAATTAATATTTATGCCACTAATAAATGCTAATAAATAAAATAGTTATGATTAGATTTATCAAAAATATTATAAAAGATTAAAACATGGAATTTTAGAGATCATAATATGAAAAAAAAAATGCTTAAGAACAAATCTATATTTTAAGGTATAAATTTTTTTTTGTAATGAGATTAACAATTAGATTTTTTTAAAAGCCAAACATCAACTTGAAGAATTTTTTAATGCAAGAAATATTTTGAGATTTTCTTTGGATAATAAAAATAAAGAAGTTAAGCTCTTAGATAGATCAAATAAATTTTGTATGAGTTTAGATTTTTTTATCTATTCAATATACTTTTAAATACAAAATTTAAATAAATATGGCTTTAATATATCACTTTTTAAAAAGCTCTCTATTTAACTTTAAAACACAATCTAAGAAGTTTACTTTTAATACTTTTTAAATTTATTTATTTTAGGCACTTAAAGATCATTCAACAAGTACATACAATATGGAGTAGAGGAAAATTTGAGGATTTATTTAACATTAAGATGACACTCTTTACTTGATTTTATAAATTATTTTGCAAAGAAAAAATACTTTTTAAGATTTAGACAAGAAATATAATTAAAAAAAAATAGTAGAAGCTTATCTAAAATTATAATCTAAACCTTAAGATATTAATGTCAAAATAATCTTTAAACAAGATAATTTTTTTTAAAGCATTTAACAATTAGAAACTAATAAAAATCAAGGATGAGATTAAAAATTTGATGGACGATATATGTAGATAGATATACAAAGTAATTCCTTAAGATACTTAGATAAAAGTATTTAAGGACTTTTATTTCATTTCCAAAAAATAATTATAAATTAATAGTTGTTAATAAAAATAAGATACAGATGGTATGATATAAATTTTGTTCTATCTTGTATAGATAATAGAGAATAATCTAAGAAAGTTTAGATAAAACTCATGATATACTAAGCATAATTCTAAACAAAAGTATAAAATATATAAAAATAAAATTAATATAATTAATTTGTTTATATAAAATATGTGGTTCTAAAAAAAATATTAAATTTTAATGGTAAATGAATAAGATTTTTTAAAGTAGTTTAAAATACTATTAGAAAGGATTATTTTGATATGATTAATCATGTCTTAAATAAAAAAGATTTTTTTTTAAAGCATTGTTAATAGAAATATTATACTTCTATATAAATAAATAAATAAATATATATATATATATATATATATATATATATATATATAGATTTATAATTTTTTTAAATATATTTTATTAATTATATACTAAAATCTTGTAAATATATATATAATCAATATTTATAGAAATAATCCTTGTAGATCAAACTACATTCTTAATGTTGAGATTCATATTAGATAACATTCTTATGACTTAAGAAACCTTAGATTAAGTAAAATCTTCTAAGCAATTTCTTTTACCAATAAAATTAGATTTTTCTAAAGTATCTAATAAGGTTTTTATAGAAATTATTATTTGATGCAATAAAAAGATAAGGATTTAGCCAAAAATTTATATATATAGTATAATTTCTTTTTAAAATAGTAGAAGTAAAAGTTTATATTGAAATATCTTTTCTAAGAAATTTTCTATTGAAAAAAAAAAGAAGACAAATATGCTTATTAGTTCCATATCTATTCATCAAAGTTTAAAATATTTTAAATGATTTTATTAAAGGTGTGACTAAAGAAAGTTATCTAAAGTATTATACTTCTAAGAAGCTTATATTAAAAAATCATTAGCCAATATGTAGACAATTCAACCTTAACTTTTAAAAGTGCAGAATAAAATATGACAACAATTGTGAGAATTTTATAAAGGTTTATTTATTTATTTACTTACTTCTAAATATGGATATAAAAATAAATTGGTCTAAATATGCATCATATTAATAACATAATAACTCTCAAAAGATACAATAGATTAACTAATTTGGATGAATATAGATATTAATTGAAAGAATAAGTAAATTATCAGAAATTATTTTTAAACTCTTCTTTTATACTAATCAATTTCTAGTTGATATAATAAAGAGGTCTTGATTTCTAATATTTTACAAAAGTCAATGTAGCTATAAGAACCATGACATTTAACAACTTTTTTTTTTTCATATTTTTTTATATCTATTTGGATATGTTTTTTTAAAAGAAATCTAAAAAGTAATTATCATAGTTACAATTTGTTTTGAAATAATATCCAAAATCCAATCTTGTGTATAATTTGATAAAATTATTAGCAATCTAAAAACAAGAAAGGTCTATGTATCATTGACCTTGAGTAAAAATTAAAGGTCTTATTTACAAAGTAGTTTATTAATGCCTTTTATACTAGACATTCTAATATTTTTAATATTACCAAATACAAATTTATATCGACTAAATCAAGGATATAAGATAATTAGTAGCTAGACTTTTATTGAGTCCTTTATAAGGATCATTATTGGAACTTTAGTTCTAAATATTAGAACAAAATTAGCAAAGCTTGAATCAATATTGTGTCTTTCTTGCATTTAAAAAAATTAACTTTTTTTTGTCAAACTTAGAACAAATTTATAATGTATAATTTTAATTTTAATTTAATTTAATTTTTTTTAAAATTATATATCACCTCAAAAAAATAAGAAAGATGTGCACAAATGATTTATATAAAGCTAAAAATATTTTAAAAGAGTCTAATCTTTAACTAAAAAATTTGAATCAAATTCAAGATTAATAATATTAGAATTATCTTTATTATTTATATCCATGATATTAGACAATATTGATTGAAAATAGAACTTTATTTCTTTAAGCCAAAGCTTAGATATATTTGCATAAAATTATAGAAGGTTGTACCTTCCCTCTCTCCTCTTATGTCTTTCAATTACAAATTAAATATATAGAATTTAAAAAAAATGCATGGTTTATATTGTTTAGATCTATCAAGATTAAAATATACAACATAGGTACCTAATTAAATATGTTACATTATGATTTAGTTGGTTTTATATTAAAACTAATAAGTTCTTTAAATTATATTAAAAAACAATTATACTACAAAATGCTTTGATGAGATTATTAGAATAGTTTTTAGATTTTAGAAAATAATAAAAAATAAGGAGATTATTAAATTATCCTATGGTGTAATTAAAAGACTATAATGTGACTCTAAAATATATTATTGGTCTTGTAGACTTGATTCAATGACTCTTATTCCTAAATTAGGTAAAAAAAACTAATAAATTCTAATTAGAAGCTATGGAATTTTAATAAATTTATATAGCAATTAATATTATCTTTAAGTTTTCTTTTCAATTAAAAAGATACATAGTTTAAATCTTGAACTTATAAATAGATAATATTTATATGGCTAATTTGAAAATAAGATGTAGTGGTCAAAAATTAGAAGGCAAAAAAAACTCCAATATTATGGAATATTATAATATTTATATGCTTCTTATACCAAAAACTATCATACATAGATTTTAGAATTATATTTAAGCTTGTCACACATAGGATTGAACATCTCTATTATAAAAATTAATTTTTCATCTAAAAAGGTGGATACTTGAGAAGGCATTTATTCAAAAACAAAAAAAAATTACATGCCAAGTTTGCCTAGGATTTGATTGCTTCAATACAGTTTGGTTTCTTTTAAAGAAACAATGTCTATGGATGATATAGACTTAATATAATGCATTTATATTAATGATGACTTGCGGAAGGATATTCATACAAGAAAATAATATTAAGTTTTTTCATAAAATAAAATAAAATCTTGTAAAAAATCACATAACAACAAATGAAAAAAGAACCAAATACTGTTGTGGCCTTCTTGAGATATAGGAACATGTCATGAATAGCCAAGAATATCATAGGGATAAAGATTACATGAATACTACATGAATACTAGATAAGATTCAAAATTTCTACAATACAACCAAATAATACTTGAATGTGCACTCCCCTAAAAAAAAAACACAACAATTTAAATGGCACTCTTAATTGTGCCTTCTTCAAGGTGTAAGGAATCAAGTTGCTTTGTACAGTTCCCTCAATTTATCTGCAGCGTTGGATATACCTTGTTTCTGTCAAAGACATATATATATATATATATATAAATAAATTAAAGAGGAATAAGATGAAGAAGACAAGATGTAAACAAACTGGACTGAGCGACCAACAACCCTACTTGTACGAACGCGGGCATTCATCCATCAATGAAACGACGTCACAGAACTCCACAGACACTAGTCGCCAGCGAGGGGACACGTCACACCCGTAACAGCCGCAGCCGCCCCCGGGCCCCTTTTATGAGAATCCGTGGGGACCGAGGATTTGACGATGCGACGTCATTCTTTTCGTCGAGCTCCGTCCAGGTGCGGCCAATTCGTCCTTCTTATCCGAGAAACCATTGGCTAGCGATAACACCTGTCAACGCTCGGTGAAGCTCGCACCCTTTTTCACGGCACTGCCATGGAAACTGAGATTTAGTCGCTTGCGATAATGGCTTGCTACTGCAAACTCGACTTAAAGTGGAAACTGTGGATTGATAAGGCTCCGAAGAGGGCAGATTCTGAGCGTGGCGTTCTGACAATTAGAGCCAGTGGTGGAGAATTGTTCCTGCAGCAATCGGCCGGGAGCTGTCTCGGCCTGCACCTTGAGCGCACGAATGTGTCGTTTCGCTGGAGGGGTGTCGTAAGAGTTTCTAGAAAAGTGGAAAGCAGCATTGTGCGATCCGAGGGAGAGACACAGAAAAAGCTCATTTCGAGGTTTTCTACAACGCTCTGCGCGGACTGTGAGCTCGCATTGTGTGGCTGGAAGCATGTTGCTGAGTTGTCGCTGATGAGGTGGATAGTCTTGTCGTTAACTTCTCTTTTAGTTTAATGGGAGGCCTGGGATATGGTGCTCTCTACGGGTGTGGTCGTCTGGTCATGGTCGATGGCGAATGCTCCGTTGAGTGGTCTCGGAGCTGGACCCAATCTTTTGTGAATTGGCATAGACTGACCGAGGAATAGTTTTCGCGCTCGGGACTGTGCTCTTAGCGTTGGGATTGCTCACTTCGTTTCCTCATATCGTTGCGTTTCGAAGCTTTGATTGAACCCCTTTGCAGCGATGGCGGAGTGTGTTGCCACTCCGCACTCCGTTGTTAGTAGGAGCATTCACCCTTGCGTCAGTGCTGCACACTCACGTAATCTTCGCAATCGACTAGATATTCTCGCATTCAATCCTTTGAAGTGTTGTCGAAGGAACACTGGATCACTTACGGCAAAGATTAGTTTTACAACGCAGGAATCGCTTAGGTGTGAAAGGAGGCCAAGTTCTCCCGTGCGTGTAGCTCCCACAGATAACTCGTCGCAAGAACCAATTCAGCTTCCTGCAGAAGCAGAGGAGGGATATGAGAATGTCCCCGCTGGAGATCATTCAGTATCACCAATAGATTTTGCGTCCTCGTTGGTAACTGCCGTTGGTTCTGTTGCATCGAGCGAAACTGAATTGTCAGGGAAGAAGAGAAGGAACAGGAAAGGAGAACGAAAGTTTTACTTAATGGCGGCCGTAGCCTCGAGCGTAGGTTTCATCACCTTATCCGCTGGCGCTGTATACTATCGATTTTATTGGCAATTGCAGGTTCTTACCTCTCTGAATTCCTCTCTTTCAATTTTTCCATGCAGTTCGCTGCGAAACGATAAACATACATTTTTTTTGGCTGTGTGTGGCACAGTGGCTAAAGCAGTCGAAAGCATTTTCTAATTTTTTAGGTGCAACCAGAGACATTTGCATTACAAGTGAAAGAGCGCAGGGTTTGCAGGATTTGTAGACTGTGTATAGCTTTGGAGATTGATCCTGACCATCTGTTACCGTGTTCTTCCGGGTCTATTTGCAATGTCATTGCATCTTGATGGGATATGAGTCACAAAGTTTACTTACATCCAACATTCCACAGGGTTCAGGAGAAGTTCCCTACTCGGAAATGCTTGGGACATTCTCGTTAGCCATCGGTGCCGCGGTAAGTCCGACCATGATGGTGTAAAATCCAATGTAGTCAACACCTTTCAGTAATGTCTTTCACTCCTACTACCGTTTAGCTTCACAGCAATATGTCCTGGAATGGTTATGCTCATTATTTTTGCGTAAAATAACGTGCACCAAAACATTTGCGTCTGATAATTCCCTCATTCACTGACAGTAACAATCTCTGCTTGTCTTCAGGTGGGCATGGAATATTGGGCGCGGTGGGCTCATAAAGCTCTCTGGCACGACTCGCTTTGGAACATGCACGAGGTGAGCGCGTGACTTCGCACTTGAATTTAACTCGATAAAGATTAACCTGTCTCCTGCCTTCGCAACTGTTACAAATACGTGTTCTCTAAGTATTTACACTGAGCTTGTAGTCTTGGCGTTTTCCAGTCGCATCACAGACCACGAGAAGGACCCTTTGAGATGAACGACGTATTTGCGATCATCAATGCCGTTCCAGCGATATCTCTAATTGCATATGGATTTTTCCATAAAGGCCTAGTGCCTGGCCTCTGCTTTGGAGCAGTAAGTTACTCAAATCTCCCAGAGCTACTGAGATGATTGACTGTGTTGTCGAAGATAAGATCCGATCCCATGTGCGTGTGCCAAGGGCTCTTGAAGAGCTTTTTGCCAACTCCAGTGCATTGTTATCCAGGCCTATCTGAATATGCGAGCATGCTTCGATGATACCTTGGCGTGACACAAGTTTCGGTGAACCGTGCAGGGTCTGGGGATTACAATGTTTGGTATGGCATACATGTTTGTCCACGATGGGCTTGTACACAGAAGATTTCCTGTGGGCCCGGTCGCAGACGTTCCTTACCTTCAAAAAATTGCAGCTGCACATCAGGTACTCTTTGATATTCATTAATATTTAAGTACCCATCTTACCTGTTTGTCCATCAGTTGACGTGCACGTTTTTGTACCAGTTAGCAGCCTACTTCTCTCTAGGGTTTCATGCGCCATCTGTACGTTTTGCCTGTTTTTTGCAGCTTCACCATGCTGATCTCTTCGAGGGCGTACCATACGGACTTTTCCTCGGCCCTCAGGTAATTACACTTTCTAGTCTCTCTGTAATTGTGTGGAGTTCACGGTATAGTTTATATTATTATTATTATTATTATTATTTTCTTTCTTTTTGTCGTGTTCTCAAGAGGTATGCATCTTTAGATCATTTCTATACCAACACCAGGGTTACTGCTACTGTTAATCCAGGAGCTCGAGGACGTTGGAGGTGAGGAAGAGCTCGAAAAGTTGTTGGGCTCCAAGTACAAGGCCCGGAAAGACTGATCAACATCAAATAGTCACTGTATAGACACATTTTGGCACTATTCTTCATGGCTTTTCAGCTCAATTTTCGTAGTCCCAAGGGCAACTCAGAAGGTAGAACACAAGCATGTGGGCAGCACTAACTGGTGTTGTGTACCCACCCAAGCGTTTGTATTAGAGGTAGAGCATTGTTATACGCTGAGATTATGCTGGCACTTATTCTACCTTCACGGCATGATTTGGATAAATGATGGTGGAGAATGATGTGTATCCACACGTTTAACATTTGGTATAGAATCATAAAAAAATATAACATAAATATTCTTTATGATTTTTTTTTATTGTTTTAGTAAATTTTTGTTGGAAAAAGATATACATGATAATTTGTACTTTTACATCAAGTAATAACGTGACACCAAAGAAAATGGGGAGAATGTTAAGTACTGAAGAATGCAAAAGAAGATAGAATTTTAAAGTAATTAAAAAATTAAAATCAAATCAAATTTATTATATGAAAACTACCACTTGTATATATACAAATATTTTAATTATATGGTTATATATATATATATATATATATACCATCGTCTACAACCAAGTTTGGCCTTCACATTAGAGACAAACAGCACACAAATGTTTTGATAATACTTTATGGCAATTTTGGCTTTGAAAAGTTGTCCGCTCTAAAAGAAATTGGACCAGAAAAATTAGACCAGATAATTCTCAATCTAATAAATAAACCAAAATCATTTTATTATATTTTAATGGACTTCTACATTGGTCTTCCACCTTTCAATTGAAGTTGTCCACTCAACTAAACGGGCCATACTGCGAAGTGGCCCTAATTGTGATATTGATGAATCAGATTTCCTCCCTCTTCTGTACAATTATAACGCTAATTTTTCAGTTGCTCCTGGAGCTCAATCGGGTGAGGAGCATGTGTTTTAAATCATTCCTCAGCTCTATTGACGTTGGTCATAGCAGCCACATCAGAAAGGTAAGTGACAGCAGCCAGCTCTATGAAATGATCTTTAAGACAGTCATATTCGTCCCTAGTTCCATGTAAGATAATCCGTTTCATGAGTCAAAGGTGCTACCCAGGTGGTGCGGTTTTCAGACATTGCCAATATGCTCACACAATGGAAAAGCTCTAACGTGCACGGGTCGCATGAAAGTTTACATGTCTTAGACGATATGACTTCTTTCTGTCAACAACGGCATTCGATACAATGACATCGGCACGTTTGATCACAAACATTCCACGGCTGAGCATCATGAAGTAGACAGCAAAGGAAGCTCACCGAGAAGGAATTGGAAATGCTCAACTGGAAGAACTTCCAGTCTTTTATCCATAGATTTCAAGTGCCCAGTTACTCAACATCTTTCATCTGTAAGGATATACCATTAAGAAAAATAAATTCCTCGTGCTTTTGCTATATTATGAAATAATAGCAAATCGGACCGAAAGTATAGCTGAAAGAGATGCTGTTCTATTATTCCCTCTGCCTCGTTCAAGCCGTCCAGAGTTTGGTGAAAGCAAATTGTTTCACAGTTTCAATTGAAATGAACAAAGAATTTCTCATCAGCCATAATGTGAAGTGGCCCTTATTCACACAATGCTCAATCAAAATGGTGGGTGCAGCTTTGTCACCTCTCCTTTGGAACTTAACGGCTCTTTTGCTCTACCTCACAGTTATTCTAGACGTAGTATCATATTGTATGAAGAGACTGGCATCCTATGCTCTATGTTGTATGGTAGTACTTGCTGACCTATGCTATAATCCTATTTCAAACACATTGCAACGTGGCTAAACATGTTTTATTGTGGAGATTTTTGTGCAATTTAATAAAATTCTTTCATCACATCTATCTTTCTGAAAATTTGGATGCGTTTCTAAATGCTGTTGATCTTGACAACAATTGGCTAAGCCATTGACATTTCTATATGAACTATTTTAGCGGATTGGGCACATGTGAAGCTTAATCTTTAGGTGCTCCATCCATTTTGGACTAATAAATTTTAATTTCTTGAACAAGTTTTTACTATGAGCCTTCTCAAATACCCTTCCTTTTAGTTCTAAAGTAGATGCCTAATCTATTCTTAAAGTTAGAAACAAGTAATCTCAGCCTCATAATACATTTATTTGCTTACACACTGTTACACTCAATGCAATTCTTTGCTAGATTAGTTACCAGTCATAGCTTCTCAAATTGACAATGGATCCAAGGATAAACTAACAACGACAATAAATGTGGTAATATATATTTCCAAAGGGTCTAAATTGCATGTGCTCAAGGCACCTTCATACATTTGGACCTGCTCTTCTACTTGGTAGGCAATGTTATTATAATGAATACTTTTGGACTTAGGCAATTGAGATTGTTGGATAATACTCAACAATTTGGCTATAGTCCATTGCATATATATATATATATATATATTAAGCTTTTATGTGATGGATAATCATAAGTGATCCATATTCAAATAACAACTTGAAGATATAAATTACTCCAACTTCTGATAAGGCTTAGAGAGATAATTCTTACAACAACATCTAACCTTTTCACAAATCTAGTATATTGATGTTTTTTTTAATTACTCTTAGTGAAAAACCTCACATAGTTATTTAAGAGATGATTGGCTCAAAAATAGCTTTTATAATTTACTTTCTTACTTTGTCTTATATATAATGCAAATTATTTATTATTATTTGTAAAATTATTCTTTTATCATATTGCATTCTCTAAAGACTTTTTAAAATTTTATTATTCACCTTAAATATCTTATAATGTGTCTAATAAGTTAAAAGATTATTTTTTTAAATTCAAAATAAATACACAATTTAATTTGATAGAATATAAATAAAATTCAAGTTGAAGTTATGTTACAAGAAGATTAAAATTATATTGATAATGATAATAAAAAATATCTTAAAATTATTAATTGAATAATCATGATATAAAGAAAGTTTTTATTTAAGTATATAATTATAATTTCATATATTTTAATTAACTTTATGTGATTTTAAAAATCTTAAAATAACCAACAATATATTTTTTTAAAGTATTAATATTATAAGATCTCAATATAATTAAAAGCTTATAAAAACTTCAACTATAAGATTAATCATATAAATGATAATTTAATTATTTGTATTAAAAATTTAAAATATAATTCATTATTCTAAAAATAATAAATATAAAACTCTTTATTATCTCATTTTTGCTTTTGTGTAATTATTACACAATCAAATTACATAAAATAATTTTATTTTTTTAGATTAAAATTTTAAAAAATAATTATTGCAAATCTATTTATAATTTATTATTTAAATTGATTATTTAAATTTGAAAGATGTTAAGATTAATGAAAAAAATATAAAGCCATTAAAATCAGAAAAATTAAAGATTATTACAATTTAATTAAAAAATCGTTGAAAATTATTAATCAATTAATTAATAATAGATTCTTTGCTTTTATTACTTTTTGTGTTTTCAATCTGTATTTTTTATTTTTTATTTTATGAATCTATCTTAATATATTTATTAGTGTATATTTAAATATTAAATAATTATAAATATAAACATTTTTTACACAATAAAAAATTCTAAATTGACATAATTTTTTTTTATATTTATATAAATTTACAATTTATTTATATAGTGCATGTTTGTATGTATGTGTGTGTGTATATATATATATATATATATATATGTGTATGTATGAAAATTTTGAAGTAATATAAAAATTTATTTTTAATTATAATACATCTCTTTTTTTATATATATAATTTTAATTGTATGCTTCTAAGCAAATATATGATGGTATTTTATAATAAATTAATTAATATTATAAGATATTTTTAGTAGTTTTTTTATCAATTATAAATTATAAATATGAATTATATATATATATATATTTTAATTTTATATATATATATGTATATATATATATATATATATATGTAGTTTTTTGGTAAATTTTATTATTAAAGAATTCTTTATTTATGGTACTATTTTAAATATTCTAATATAAAAGATATAAAATGAGACAAAATCCAAAAGAAAATACATTTATATGTCATTAAAGAAGAAAAAAAGTGAAAATAGAAGAGATAGTTATAAGTTAGAAAGAAATCATAATTACTATTGCCAAATATAAAAAGACTAGAGAATTTTGAACCAAGATTAAAATATAAGAAAGGTATAGACAAGACTAAGGATGGTCTTAATCTTGCCTCCATATATACTAGCTACAAAGAAGGTCTTGTAGAAGCTTGTGGTCCAAGTGTCAAGTTGTAGGTTGCTTCCAACATGACTTTTTAAAATTAAGGAACTTATGAAATAAGTTTAAATAGCCATGTGGCATATCTACAAAAGTCTAAATACCTAATCTTCATTTAAGAGAAATCCTCAAAGCTTCTTAAGGAAGATATTATTTTCACAATATATTTCTAGCTATTTCTACTTACTTCTATTTACTTAAATAATATGAACATTGGTTACATCTAATATCTATTAATAATAAGATTATCAAATATTATTATCATTATATATTAGTAAAATATAATTTTGATATATCATTAATAATAATCTATATTTTATTATTTAGCTACTAACTAAGAATTTATTAATTATATTAATAGACTATTGATATTTAAATATAAAATAAACTATATAAATAAATAAATAATTTTGATATCCATATTTTATTTTCACCATCTCAATTTTAAATCTTAATTTCTATATTATTTTATGATATATCAAATATCAAAAAAACTTTTTAAAAAAAATTTAATAAAAAATTTATAAAACTATCTATTTTGACATGGTTATAAAAAAATAGCCTTATAATTAATATATATTTTCTTGTATATATTTGAATTATTTAAAAAATATTTAGTTATCAAAGAAATAAATAATTATAAATTTTTTTCTATTAATAAAAGTTTAAAACCAAGATTACAAAATATAGTCATTATTTATATTATAGCAAAGATAAAATTAAAGATATTACATATAATTAATATAATAATCCAGCAATATTAGACATTGTATAGCTATAGCATATACTAGTGGTAACAAAAACAAGAATATATACAATAAATTTTAGAAATCCAAATTCATAATGAATTACTAATAATATAATGGAATAATAGATATTAAAAAGCTATAGCATGCACTACATAAAAAATTAAATTGATTTTATATTTTAAAAAGTAATTTAAAAAAAAAAGAAAAAGAAATATATTCTTAAAATATAATATAAAAATAAAAATATTAATTATAAAATATTACATTCAAAAAATAATAATTCATTTTTGTAAGATAAAATTTAAATTTCTTAATTTAATAATTAAATATTTGATATGAATTAGATGACATAAAAATATAAAAAATATTTACATCCAATAAATAAATTTTATAATTCTTTTTTTATTATAAATAAGATCTTATATTTGTTTTATTTTATATTTAATATAAAAATTATCTTAATTAATATTTAATCAATTGCATAGCTCTTTATATCTAGAAGCAAAGTTGAAAGTATTAGGAACTCAAAACAACTATTAAATCAAATTCATTTATATTTTTATACATAATCACATTGCATTGAGGTATTTTAAAATTCCATGTATTTACTTTGTCATTTCTAAAACTTAATATGTGTTTAGCCATCCATGCATTGTCCAATCTTATAAAAAGAGAAGATTCATATTGTGAATTTTTTACTAATTTTTTTTTGACAAATTTTTAACAAATTTGTCTATATTTAATAAGACCTTTTAAAACCAAGCTTCTAGTCTAGAATGTATACCAAACTTCATTTTTGAATATATATTTTTTTCTTTAAATCTAAATAGTCTAAACACAAAGACATCTTAAAAAGGACCAAATCTTACAAAAAAAATTGAATTTGGAAGAAAGAGGTTTAGCAAAAATAATTTGTTAGCAAGGAAAAGATTTCAAATGACTACAATTTCAAGAATTGGATGCTAATTTGTGTAGAAGAGAGGTGGTCTAATCTAATATGTAATAAACTTTATAATATTCCAAAATTGATGGAGAATAGATTCAAGTATTTAGAATTGATACATAGCACAATAAATACCAATATTATTGCTGATTTTTCTTCTCCGAGTATTAATTGCTACATCTTTGTGCTATATAAGTCAAATGAATATAGTCTCTTTATAAAATCAAGGGTTGGATTAAATATTTTTTCAATTAAAAAAATAATCTTAACCAAAGAAAGAACTCTATTTGTATGCCACTAAATTAGTAGAAGAGCTATTACTTTGAAGTAGCTTTTTGTGAAGTTTGACAAAATATATCATGAATATTATAGACACACTACTTAAATAGAACAAGACTCTAAAATTTTAGAGAATTAAAACATAAAAGATTCACTTTGTATCATAACCAAGGAGCTATAACAAGGCACAAGAACAAGACTAGAAGGCCCAAGTTAAGCCACAAGGATTGCATTGTTGAGACTAAGGATCCTCTCAACCTTGACTCCTATATATGCTAGATACAAGAAAACTCCTTGAAGGGTTTTTTGATGCTTGGAAGTGAAATAAGTCTAAGATCCTTCTTTAAAAACTTCCTAAAATATCTAAGCCTACAAGAACCTTCTACAACCATCTAAAATCTCCTAAAATCTTCTACAACCTTTTGAAACCTACTAGGGCCTTCTCAAAACCATCAAGAATCTTCTTCTATTGAATGTTTGTGACATCACTTCTTTCTTTAGCTCCAAGTTCTACAGAGAGGAATACAGCCAAAGTTGATTAAAAGCAAAAGAAGTCAAAGATGTTCCATATAATATTTGCTACATATTCAAGTTTTTTTTTTGCAAGTCAAAAGATTCATTTATCCCTACAACCAATAATATTTCTGAATCAAGTATTTTTTCTCCCTCAAATTCTTCATAGCTATCTATTTTGATATAAGGCATTAATAATTATATTCTTCTTAATATGCTTTATTTTCTATAAGATTCTAATAGAGAGAAGTAAAAAATAAGCTGTACCTTCATAACTG
The DNA here is from genome assembly GCA_036785485.1 of Physcomitrellopsis africana. Classification (NCBI taxonomy): domain Eukaryota; kingdom Viridiplantae; phylum Streptophyta; class Bryopsida; order Funariales; family Funariaceae; genus Physcomitrellopsis; species Physcomitrellopsis africana. Next base: position 61,191 of record JAWRVF010000839.1, read on the forward strand.
CAGTTTTAAATGATAAGCAACAAAGTTAATTTATTTTTGGATAGAAAATGGTCTCAATCTTTGATAGTCCAATTTGTCAAATAGTCTAATAGTCTTTATATTGTGTCAAACTAAGCATATTTGATTGCCAACTTAAAATGAGGGTTGTTCCTTCTTTTGCATGTCAACTGACTCTTTATAGCTTCTTCTAATTGAAGTTTCAAGGTAGCTTAGATATCAGCTATTCAACTTGTAAAGTTATTTCTTGTTGGATTTTTAGATGTACCAATAGATAATATGTCCAATTTTAGATGGTAGTCATGATTGGAATAAAATGAAACTTATTGAATAGATGCATGAACCATGTTGTTGTAGGCAAATTTGGCTAGAGGTAAGTAAGATATCCAACTGTCTTGTTGATAATTGAAGGTATACCTTAAATATTGCTCTAGGATTTGATTGAATTGCTCCATTTGGCCTTTGGTTTGTAGATGAAACATTGAAGAAAATTTAATGTCTATTTAAAAAATATCAAAAAGTGACTTCCAAAATTTGGATATAAACTATGATCTTTGATCTAATATAATATCATTTGATAATCTATATTATCAATAGATATTATCAATAAAGAATTTGATATTTTTTTACTAATAATAGTTTTTTTATAAGAAAAAAATATGCCATCTTAGTAAATTGGTCAATAATTATATATATGGTATTAAAAAAAATCAATAGTAGAAGATTTGTAATGAAGTCCATAGAGATAGAATACCACAGTTAGCTTTGGAATGGATAGTAGTTGAAGAAATTCATATGGTCAATATTAAGAATTCTTTGATTTAAAACATATATTATAAAAAAAGACAAATTTCTTGATAGCTTTTTATAATGGATGCTACCAAAAATATTTTAAAATGAGATCTAATATCTTATTGAATCCAAAATGTCTTCCAATTAGAAAGTCATGATACATTTGAAGAATACAAAGGTATAATGGTCCTTTTAGGATATACAAATATTCTTTAAAGTAGAAGAGACTGTCTTTAAACTTGAATTTATTTAAATCATTATAGATATTATTAGAATAATATTTAATATAAAAAATAAAAAAATCCATAGTTAAGGTTGTATAGACCTGATCAAAAAATAAAGAATCTTCTAAAATTGATATAATATTTACTTATATAGAAAGTTTCTTGGATTTTAAGAATCTTGTTTGTTGCTAATTGTATGCTGCTTTTTTTTTCTTTTGGACAAGTTATGGTTGTCTTGATTAAACATTTAACAATCCTTATTGCTTTTGAAGTCAATATATGATGTTGAAGTTGAAACAAAATAGAGATACGCTCTAATTGGCTTAGCAAAAATTTAAAATATAAGTTGATATGAAATACTAAAGGTTCTTGAAATTTGTATACACAATTATTAGATATGAAGTGACTTCAAGCAAGTGGCACCATTCTTAGATAGAATATTTAATATCAAGAAATTCTTTGTTATGGATCTAATAATTAATCTCTATAATCAAGAATTTTTAAAAATAGAATGCAACTAGATGTAGTCTCCCTTTTCTTTTAGCTTGTGATAAGGCTATTCTCTATGTAAAATCCAAGATATCAATTTTTATAAAAAATGGCTTGAAAAAATTTAGATGAATTAAAATAAGGACTATAATAAATGATGTCTTTAAGCATTCAAAGGTTTTTTTTAGTTATTAGTCTCTATTCAAGCTTATTCTTTTATGTCAATTTGAGAATAATTATTAATAAAGATCTTATAAAAGTTTATAAATCTAAAAAAGTATTGGATGTTATGTATTGATTTTGAAATTATCCAATTGCTAATAGCCTTAATTTTCTTTGGATCCATCATTAAACCTTTATTTGAGATGATATATCCAAGAAATTTTACTTGGGACTCATAAAATATATATTTTTTAAATTTAGCATATAGTCTAATATCTTGTAATTTTTATAAGACAAAGTGGACATATCATTCATGCTCTCTTGGAATTTTGAAATAAATCAAGATATCATTCAAATAACATATAACAAAATCCTTAAGAAATTTAAAAAATATATTATTCATCAAATGTTAGAAAATGGCTAGCACATTTATAAGATCAAGAAGTATGATATTGTACTTAAAATATTCATATCTTATATGCAAAGCAATCTTCTATTTGTTTCTTTTTTTAATGCATACTAGATTATAAGCTCTGTGAAAATCTATTTTGGTGTACATCTTAGCTTTATCCAATTGGTCAAAGAGCCCAAATATCAATGACAAAGGATAATAAATTTTAAGATTAATTTATTGAGGCCACAATAGTCTAAAAATATCTATAGAGATCTATCTTTTAAATACAGGTGCACCAGCTAGAGATTTTAAATGCCAAATAAAATTCCTTATTAATTTTTTTTCAATGTACTCTTTTAATGCTATAAGTTTATTCTATTATAAGTTATAAATTAGACCAAAAAATGGTTGTGTGCCATCTTGAAGATTGATAGCACAATCATATAGACAATATTTTGACAAGATATCTATATTCTTTTTTTTAAACATATCTTAAAAATCTTTGTATTTTTTTAGAAGAATTATTATAATATTTTTTTGCTTTAGATATTAGAATTATATAAATAATAAAAAGAATATCTTTTTCGGTTTCTCTCATAAAAGCTCTAGCTCTAATGAAAAGAGATTTTATAATTTTAAATCTATGAGATGTATGATGTTTTTATTAGATTTAGTAATAATAGGTTATAATATTTTGAAATTTTTTATTTTATAAGATATCTAATCTATACAAGGATTATATCTTCTAAACTTAGAAAGTTCTAAAATAATAGAGCTGAATAGAAACCTAATCATGTTAAATATAATCAAACTACTATGATTTTTTGATATTAATTTTAATAGGTTGGATTCATAAGTAACATCTTTAAAGAATAAGAATCAATTATCTATGACCTTTATATGAATAGACTTGGATTTTTTGACTCTTGAAATATTATATATTTTTAATAAATTTAATTCAATAAAGCAAACAAAGATTGTTGAATCTACTAAAGCAAGGATTTTGAATTTTTAAGTATCTAAACATATGTCACGGATATAAGATTTACTCCAATAAATTACCTAAGTAATAATAGACCAATAGTAGTAGATAAAATAAGTTGATTTGATAATATTTGATAGAAGAGCTTTCTAGAAGCTTCATAGACGTGGAATCACTTTTATACATGTCTATAGGTGATTGGTAGGTTAGAAACTTGGTCAACAAGCTAGCTACATGGCGCACATGTTGGTAGCTTATAAAACAAGCTAGCCATGTATCACACATGTTGATAGCTTGCGAAACAAGCCAAATACGTGGCGCACATGTAAAAAACTTGTCTTGCAAATTAGACACGTGTATCAGGTCTTATAGAATACCGCCACGTAGCTCTTAGTTAGATAGTATTTATAGAGGCAAGAGTGAAGCCCTCTTCACTCTTGTGAAGTCTTTTTGTGGTTATAATCTAGTTTCAAGAGTCTTCATGTTTTTAGTCTTTGGCAATAGCCATTCCAGTTTTCTTTGAATATACATACTTTCTTATTCTCATTTTGTGATTTTTCTTTGATATAGTTTCCATTAGATTATGTATCTTTTTCTAGTTCATGTCTTTGACAAATTGACAAGAATGCACTTATAATATCATAGCTTTGTCTTATCTTGATTTAGAGTGGATTACCCGTTTTTCTTGATAAGACACAAGCATATTAGAATTGCGGATTACCCTCTTCTAAACTGATATTATTCCTAGTATTTTCTTTGTTTTCCCTGCTACTTATCTCGAGTGGTGTTAGATATTTTTTGAAGTGTTATCATGGCCAAGTTTGCTGAAATGAAGAATGCAATGGCACAAATGTAAGAGCAAATGAGAGAATTGATGCTTGCAATGCATCAACTCATTGTACTTCCATAAGGAGCAACAAGGTTACCAAATAATGAAGATATAGATATGGTTGGAATTCCTTCAACATCTACACCAAGCCATATAATTCCTCCTACATTGGAACATTGTTCAAGCATCAGAGAACCAAAAATTGGTCTACCTGAGAAGTTTAATGGCACAAGATCCAAGTTTTGAGGATTCATCAACCAAATCCAATTGGTGATTGAATTGCAATCGCAAATTTTTGTAGCTCTAGGATTACAAGTCAGATTTATTGATACACTACTTTCAAATTCTGCCTTATCTTGGTTTTCATCTTTTTTGGAACAACATGATCCAATATTGGATAATTTAGAAGCTTTCTTAGCAAAATTTTGATCTATGTATGGAGAATATGATGCAACTCGTGTTGCAACCAACAAGCTTTGTATCCTATGACAAGGCAATCGATCAGTGACATTATATGCTTCACAATTTCAACAACTAGCAATCGATATCAAGTAGGACGATGCTGCACTCATCAGTCAATTTTTCTACGAATTACAATATAAAGTGAAAAAATTGATGTTGAACTTATCCGATCCTCAAATATTGAGACAAGCAATAGACTTTGTGGTGAAGTGTGATAATCGGCTTTTTGAATTTAGATCTGAAAGTCATACAAGAGAACCTCAGTGACATTATAATTCAGTGGCAGCACCAATGACTTCTCAATATGTACCTTCAGAAGTCGAGGACATGCAAATTGATGCTATACGTTTCAAGCCGCTTACTGAATAAAAAAAGACTCGACGACATCAAGAAAGATTATGCTTGTATTATGGAGAACATAAATACACTGCTCAAAATTGTCCAAAGAAATGACGCAACCACAAGATGAGAAGTATGACTATCAAAGAAGACAATATGTTGGAAAACGAGTTTGTCCAGCCACAATAAAGACCATGCGGCTGGGATCTTGTACAATTTCTAATGAAGGTCCTATCCTCTCCTCACAACCATCTCTTTGTTTTATAATAGATGTGTATTTAGGACCTAATAATTACAAAGCCTCTGCTTTAATAGATTCGGGAGCCTCGGCTTATTTTTTAGATGAAGAATTTGTTAAAAACCATAGAATATAGATAGTACAAAAATCTAAACTCGTATACGTAGAAGTCATAGATGGTCGTCTTTTATCTTTTGGAGATGTTACTCATGAAACACTTCCTCTAGATGTAGTAGTAAATGGCCATAATAGTTGTGTAATTTTCAACATAATTAGATCTCTCTCTATTCCAATTATTGTAGGTCTATCATGGTTAGAAAAACACAATCCTCAAATAGATTGGACTTCTCGTACTCTAAACTTTTCTAAAAGTATAGCTAATAATATAGTTAATCAAGTAAAAAATCATAAGTCTAGTAGAATTAAACTTGTGTTTGTAGGTGCAAGAGCTTTCTTGCACGCTGTAGAAGAAGGATCACTTTTTATCATTTATGCTACACCTATTTCCAATGATGGAAAGACTTCAAGTAGCATTCCAAGTTAGTATCAAGGTTATCAAGACGTTTTCAAAAAAAAAAATGCAGATATTCTTCCGGAGCATCGTCCATATGATTGTTCAATTGACCTTAAAGAAGGAACTCAGCCACCATTTGGACCAATCCACAGTTTATCACAAGATGAATTGGCTGAATTAAAGGCGTATATTGATAAGAATTTGGCCAAGAATTTCATATGCCATTCTAAATCTGCAACAAGAGCTCTAATTCTATTTGTGAAGAAAAAAGATGGATCATTGCGGATGTGTGTTGACTATCGAGGACTCAACAAGATCACAATCAAGAACAGATATCCATTACCTCTAATATCAAGACTCCTCGACCAGTTGAATCAAGCTAGGATCTATACAAAAATAGATCTAAGAGGAGCATACAATCTAGTATGCATCAAAGAAGGAGATGAATGGAAAACTGCATTTCGAACCAGGTACGGACATTTTGAATATAATGTCATGCCTTTTGGACTTACGAATGCACCAGCTGCTTTTCAACATCTCATGAATGATGTTTTTCATGAGTTCTTAGACAATTTTGTCATCTGCTACCTAGACGACATTTTGATCTATTCTAAGAATGTAGAAGAACATGAAATACATGTTCATCAAGTATTACAAAAACTTAGAGATGCGAGATTGTACGCCAAGATGGAAAAGTGTGTATTTTACACTACTCAAGTTGATTTCTTAGGATACATCATTTCAAATGATGGTCTCATGATGGATCCTAAGAAAGTCCAAACAATCATGAATTGGAAGATTCCAAAGATGGTAAGAGATGTCCAATGCTTTTTGAGATTTGCCAATTATTATCGGATCTTCATCAAAGACTTCTCTCGCATTGCGGCTCCACTTACACGTTTGACTTGTAAAGACAAACTCCAATGGAATCAAGAAGCGGAAGCAGCATTTGAAGCTTTGAAGACATCGTTTGTTTCTGCACCAATCTTGTATTGTGTAGATTTTTTCTAGGCATTTTTTATGGAAACAGACGCATCAAACTTTGCCTTGGGTGCGGTTTTGTCACAAATGGGAACATATGACAAACTTCATCCAATAGCTTTTTATTCAAGAAAATTCTCAGCAATCGAGATCAATTATGAGATCCACGACAAAGAACTTCTTGCAATCGTGGATTCTTTTCAAGAATGGCATCATTATCTAGAAGGCGCTTTGAATCTAGTCACTGTGAATACAAATCACAAGAACCTCGAGTATTTCATGTAGGCACGCATATTGAATTGTCGTCAAGCTCATTGGAGTATGTCTTTGTCAAGATTCAAATTCATTATCACTTATCGGCTAAGAAAACAACAAAGTTTGTCCGATGCCCTTTCTAGACATTCTTATTTTGCACCAAAAGAAGGAGATGAAGCTTTTGAGCAATAAAGAATGGTTCTCTTGAAACCAGAGCAGTTTTATCTTCGAGCAATAAAATCAACATTGACTGTTGATTCAATTTTTTTTAAGCAAATTCAGTCAAGTATGTCTTCAGACCCTATTGTTTATGATATCAAGAATAATTCTTTCAAGTCTCATGATTCTTCTAAATTCGAGTTCAAGAACAATCTACTATATTTCGAAGGACGTCTATATGTTCCAAAAGGAGAAGCACGTTTACGTGTTCTTCAAGCACGTCATAATTTTCCACCGGCAAGACATTTTGGATACAACAAGACTTTGGAACTTATATCAAGAGATTTTTGGTGGCCTCAAATGTGGAAGGCAATCAAAGATTTTATACAATCATGTGATATCTGCTCAATCAAAGACTCCTCGTCATCAACCTTTTGGGCTTTTTCAGCCAGTACCTATTCCAAAACAACCATGGTCTTCTGTTTCTATGGATTTCATCTCAGATCTTCTAAGCTCAAGATCTTATGATTCTATATTTGTGATAGTAGATTGGTTCACCAAGATGGCACATTTTGTGCCATGCACAAATTCTAAGCTTTTCATCGATAATATCTATCGCTATCATGGGTTACCTAAGGATATTATATCGGATAGGGGAACTCAATTTGTGTCAAGATTTTAGAGAACTCTTTTCAAGATCTTAAAAGTGGACATAAATTTATTTTCAGCTTTTCATCCTCAAATTGATGGACAAATAGAGCGCATGAACTAAGGCTTGGAGCAATATTTAAGGTGTACCATCAACTACCAATAAGATGATTAGATAGCTCTTGTGCCATTGGTAAAATTTGCTTATAATAATACGATACCTTCTTCTACGCAACAAACACTTTTTTTTGCCAATTATGATTATCACCCACGACTTGATGCTTTTGACTTTTTAAAAGTTGATAATCCAGTAGCAAAAGATTTGGAAAATCATTTGTCAGAGCTACATGTAATAATGAAGGTGCAATTAAAAGAAGCTCAAGAACGAAAAAAAACAAATGCAGATGCGTATTGCAAGGAACAATCACAATTCAATGTGGGAGACAAGGTATGGTTACTTTGTCGCAATATCAAGACTACTCGTCTTTGTGATAAGTTGGACTATCGTAGGCTTGGACCATTTCCTATTTTTGAACAAATCAATCTAGTTGCATATCGATTACACCTACCGGAGTCCATGAAGATCCATCATGTATTCCACGTGTCACTACTCGAGCCATACAAGACAATGGATATACAAGGAAGAAGACAAATGTCACCGCCTCCTGTAGAAGTGGACAACGATGAAGAATTCGAGGTTGAAGAGATTTTAGATTCAAGGCGGTGCCGAAATCGACTGGAATATCTTATGCATTGGCGCGGATATGATATTAGTGAACGCACATGAGAGCCATCAAAGAATCTAACAAATGCATCAATAAAAGTTAATATATTTCATCGATGACATCCATCAAAATGAAGATAAATACTCAAGAAAATCTTTGCAATAAAGGAAGGTAGGTTCTATAGAGATTTCATCCTACCTTGTATCATTGTTTGTCATTAGATTTGTTTGTGCTAAAGAGATGGAGGATCAACAACTAGTGAATTTAGCTCAAGAGCCATCATTTGCTGATTTACCGGACGAGACATTACGACTATCACAACCTTGAAGACAATGGAATAGAAATGAAGACCCTCAAGAATGACATGTCTTTCCTCAGATTAATGGCGAAATACAATGTGTTTGGTATCACGACCTTGGAAGAGACTCCCAATGTTTGGTGATACTTTCAGAGGTAGGAACTACTCCTGATGGTATTTCTAATATTTTCTTTGAAGGAAGTTATGAAGGCCTCCACAATAATCAAATAACAGGGTGGTCCTCTACCCTGGTATGGAACATTATCGATAGCTAAAAGGACCTATCAACTACCTTCGAAAGGAATAAAGATTAGAATATGTGGCAAGCACAATTCGACGTATCTTGGACTTCTTCAACATATAATCACCGCTCCTCGTGGAATTCGTCCTTAGAAGGGAGGGATAATGTCATGGACATAAGATTTATTCCAGTAAATTATCTAAGTAATAATAGACCAATAGAAGTAGGTTAAATAAGTTGATTTGATAATATCTGATAGAGTAGCTTCCTAGAAGCTTCATAGACGTGAAATCACCTTTATACATGTTTATAGGTGATTGGTAGGTTAAAAACTTGGTCAACAAGCTAGCTACATGGCGCACATGTTGGTAGCTTATAAAACAAGCTAGCCATGTGTCACACATTTTGATAGCTTGCGGAACAAGCCAAGTACGTGGCGCACATGTGAAAAACTTGTCGTGCAAGTTTGACACGTGTCTTACAAATTAGACAGGTGTATCAGATCCTATAGAATATCGCCACGTAGCTCTTAGTTAGATAGTATTTATAGAGGCAAGAGTAAAAGCCCTCTTCACTCTTGTCAACTCCTTTCGTAGTTATAGTCTAGTTTCAAGAGTCTTCATGTTTTTAGTCTTTGGCAATAGCCATTCCAGTTTTCTTTGAATATACATACTTTCTTATTCTCATTTTGTGACTTTTCTTTGATATAGTTTCCATTAGATTATGTATCTTTTTCTAATTCATGTCCTTGACAACATATTAGTATGATAAAGCAATAAGAAAGATTAGATGATAATATAAGATCTTTTTTAATTGGTAGAATAGAAGAATCTAGTCACACAATTCTTATTTTGACTATATATTTTTATTTTTTTACAAGGCATCCAATAATTTGGTTGCACTTCTTATTCAATATGTATGCCAATACTTTTTGTAGTAATTATTAGCCTTGTGGCCAAGTTTTCTATAATATAGACATAAGTTGTATTCTTTTTTATGCTTTTTTTTTGCTTAAAAAGGGATTTAAAGCAAACTGCATCAATCTGCATATCATCTACTTCCAAATATTTGTTAGAGTTGGAAGATGTAAAAGATACCAAGTAATTGGTGTAAAGTTGTGATGTATACAAGAGATGTTTATCTTGTTAATATTAAAATAGCTAGTTATTATACTTCATAATTTAATTGATGGCTTTATAAATAATTTAAGAATCAAATATATATAGTAATAAATCCTTTATATTGTCTTATAATTTCTAATGAAATTAACTTATCAACATGTTTTTACCTCAATTAATATTATATGCTAATTGTCAAAATTTTAAAGCATAAGCAAATATGAAACATATTTTTTATTAAAAGGCTTGGATTTTAATTGTAATAAAATAAATTTTATCATGTTTTTTAAACACTTTCACAAATGCTACCAAAAATATTTTAAAGCTATGCAATATGGGAGAATTCTTCTCAAACAATAGAATAAATTAAGACAAAGCTTGAGCTAAAAACAAGATTCCAACCAAATTAGTACAAGATGCTTCTATGTAATATCGTTGAAGTTGGAGTAAAGTAATAAGTTGTACTTGATTTACAAAGCCACAAATTTTGAATGAGTTCCATCAAATTTCTTTATGAGGCTAATTCTTGGTTCTTTTGCAATTGACATTAAATTTTCATCTCAAATACATAAATCTTTTAATAAAGTAGATCTTGGTAATGGAATTTCTAAGGTGATTTGTGATAGTGGTTGAGATAGTTCTATTATTTGACCATTATGTATGGTCATATAAAGTTCTTTATTTTATTTAGACAAGGTCTTTGTTTTGACTTTAAATGATTTAAGAGCATTTATAATTGAATCCAATTTGATTTCTTTGAAATTTGCTATATTGAATTCTTCACTTCCTGCTATAGAAATAAAATAAGAAGAAATAAATACAAAAAATCAAGAATAATATCAATCTAGAAGAAGATAATCTACAACTTCTAAAACACCATAATATTTTTTTAAAAAAAATAATTTTCTTTCTATCCAAAAAGACCAAACTCTGATATTGTGCTATGTTAGTTTCAATAAACTGTTATAGACATAATATTTAAATAGAATAAAACTTTGAAAGTTCAAAGAATTGAAACAAAAGATATTCATTTTATATCATAAGCAAAGAGCTATGACAAGACACAAGAACAAGACCAGAAGATCTAAACTAAGCCATAAGAATTAAATTGTTAAGACTAAGGATCTCCTTAGCCTTGATTCTTATATATATTAAGTATAAAGAAATTCCTTGAGGAGTTTCTTTGATGGTTGGAAGTGTAGCAAGCCTAAGATCCTTTTTCAATAATTTCTTTAAATATCTAAGCTTCTAAGAATCTTTTACAACCATCTAAGATCCCTTAGAACCTTCTAAGTTCTTTTGAAATCTTCTTAGAAACTATTAGGACCTATTAAGGCTTTCTTGAAATTATCTAAAATCTTTTAGAACCTTCTAAGACTAAATAGAATCTTCTAAAATATTCTTTTTATATATATTTATAATAACAAGTTCTTTTCTAATAATCCAAAAATATAATAAAAGATGAAAAGTCAATTCACTAACTAGACTTCAACAAAAGTCTAGTTACTAAAGGTTTTTTTTTATATTGGTTTTATTTTTGGAACAAATTTAATAATTTTCAAAAAATCTTTTATTTAATTTTTCATTATAGTAAAAAAATTTAATTTGAAAGCCTACTAAAAAAAAATTATTTTTGTGGAATAAGATAAAATAAACCATTTTTTTTTTTTAGCTCCAACATAATCCAAAAGAAGTTGGAATATCACTTTTAAAAAATAATATGATTCCAATTTATATAATCTAATTCAATTATTGAATTTTTAAAAAATATTACTATAATAAAGAATATGCTTCCAAAAGAATAAAAAATAAATATAAAAGAAATTCTAAATTAAAATATAATATAATAAAATATGGTATGTGTCTATTTTTTTTTTTTGTAGTAATAGGAGCCATAGATCCTTTGAAAAAAAAATTGACCTAATAAAGACCATTTGAATGTAGAATGACAGTTTGATGGAAGTTTAGATGAATGTCAATTAGAAGGAATTGAGAATTCTATCATAAGAAGTGATTCTACATGTTATGAAAAGAAGTAGGATGATTGAATCAAAGGAACTTGGCCATATGTGTCCATATTTTTTTTAATTTTGTTCTATATTTTAGATCTAGTATTTTGTTTATACTTTGGAGTTATTAATCTAATTGGATTTGGTATCCAAGTTCTATAAGCAATAGATTTAGCAATCATCAATCTAAATCTAAGAAATTATTAAATATTTATTTAACTCGGTTGAAATGTCACTAACACCTATTTGGATAAGAATGATTTAATGGCTTTTTTTGGATCAATGATGCCAAAACTCTCTTATTCACAATCCTTACAATAAATAGTCTAGGCCACTTTGGATCATATTAAAGAAGTCATATTTTTTTATAATTTTTTTTTAATTATAGATTTAATTTTTCAAATAGCTTTCATAAATTCAACCTATATATCTAAGAAGAAATATAGTAAGAAAAATAGAATGTTATTCACAATAATTGCTCTATATGCTACATTGATTTTGATAGAATACTAATAGTTTAACTTTCATATCATTCTATTGATTAAAAATTGATGAATATCTTATATATTTAAAAAAATATCAAAGGGAGTTCCAAAAAGCTTATTAATATTTGTATTAGATGCCTATATCTATCCAAATTGATCATTATAAGTCAGCTTGTCTAATTTTTTAAATTACTAATATTCAGCAAATTTGATCTAATTAATTCTTAGATCCAAAACTAAAGTGAATTACTTAATGATATTCACCAAATAGAAAATGTTTTCTTCTTCTGCTTTGATAGTGATGGTAGAGTCATTAGCATATTGGCCGATGGCTTATTTGTTGAGGCTCCAAGGAATAAAAATGCCTTGTAAGTGGTGTTGTGAGATAATATTTTAAACAACAATATTAAAAATTTTGCCATCTAAAATGAAGAGGTATGGTACCAAAGAACATCCTTCTCTCACTTCTCTTTTTATTGGAAAGTATATCATAAAGATCTTATTAATACCAACTATTGTACTTGTACCTTAGAGACTAATTTTAATTATATGGAGAAAAGAGCCATGAAAGACAAGTTTTTCTAAGACTTTAAACATAAAGTTCCAAGTGATTTTGTCATAGGTTTTTAAAAAATCAATTTTTAACAAAAAGAGTGGTTTTTTAAAAGTCTTGGTTAAATTTATAGTCTCTTGGATAATTAATATATTATTTAAGATAAATTACAAAAGAAAAAAATATAATTTGATTTAGATGAATAATTTCTAAAAAAATTGCTTAGAGCCGTTTTTTGATTACTTTAGTATAAATTTTATAAGAGATATTTAAGAAGGTAATAGGCTCTCAATTATCCAACTTTATTTTGTCATTACTTTTGTCTAAAACAACAATATGCTCTTTGATAATATAATGTAGAAACCTATCTATTGCTAAAGCATGGTTAATCACAAAAATATCATCATTATTAATAATGTGCCAAAAGATTTAGGAAAATTCAATATCCACTTTATTTAGATTGGATGCTTTACCTTTAGCCATATCTTTGATAACTTCTTTAATTTCATATATACTTAAAGGCTTGTTTAAGTCCTTGTTCATATTCTCAATAATCTTGCACATAATATTATTAAATATGGCACTTGTGGCTTCTTCAAGTTCTTTAGATTCTTAATTTTTTTTTCCAAAGATTATAATAGAAATTAAAACAAATGTATTCTAAATCTTAAGAGTCACTTTATAGCTTGCCATAGGAATTTTGAACTTCCATTATTATAGATTTAGGATGACAATTTTTAATTGCATAAAAAACTTGGTTTGTACTATCTCTTATTTGTCTCTATTTAAGCCAAGCATGGATTGCCTTCCATTCTTTTTGCCAATCGTCAAATTGATTGAAGGATATCTAAACTTGTTTAAAGCAAGCTTGAAGGACAAAGTCTTAAGGATTTGCTTGAAGAACCAAGTGAACTTCACATAATTGGCTTTATAATTCAATATGCCTTCTTATATGCAAAAATGCTTGTTCTTTACAAAAAGACTTATAAAAACAAATAAAAATTCTTATATAGTGAATGAGAGATCTTATACTATTGTATTAAAATCAAATTTCATTAACTCATTAAAAAACTTGAAGATCATCTAAATAAAAAATATTCATTTTAAAGTTAAAAGATCTAAGTTTGGATTTTTTGAATTGAAATTAAAATTGAATAGGGAGATGGTCGAAAAGAGCACAATCACTTCTTATGTAATAACCTTGAATTTGATTAATTTGTAATGAAGAAGAGTTGATATAAAATTTGTCTAATTTGGCAAGAACTCAAATCTCATCTCTTTTATTATTTTAAGAATAGTTTAAGAGATTGCCATATTTAAAAGATTATATAAGCATAAAGAGTAATTTGATATAATTCTAGATATTTTTTATTTCTTCTTAGAAATCTTCTATAAAAGAAGTTTTATTATGTGCATATTTAATTATATTTTAGTCTCTACCAAAAATTTAAGAAGAGTTAGATAGAAGTAATTCAATTAAATCCAACTACATTTGAATATATTATTTGCATTTATTAGATGCATAAAGATTGACAATATTTATAAAATTTCTAAGGATACCATTTAGGGTGATCCATAAAATCCTGTTATGCATAAGAAATCTTACATTATGAATCAAATGTTTAATAGAATGAGAGAGTAGGATACAAACTTCACTAGCACATGCCTTATTAGGATTATTAACATAATCCAAATGGGCTTCCAAGATTAACAAAAATCTTGCATTAGGTCAAAGAATATGTCCCAAATCTTGTCCTCTTTATCTGCATAATTTATGTTCTTATAGGAAAAGAACGCCACACCTTAGAATAATACTTTGTATATAAGTACATAGTTTTAAGATTTTTAGGGGATCATTTAATCCCCTTATATTGTATGAAACAATATTTAATCTCATAAAACGGTTGGAGGGGGGGAGTAAGTCACATTGCATACTGTCTATTACCAGTTGACTTCTAGGGATTCTCGGGGACCTTGGGAATCTTGGAGATCATGAACCTACCCTGGCTTGAGAAGAGAATCTTCTCCCATGTCCTGGTCTCAATTCTAGAGAGCCTGAAGGAAAGAGAGCTCTAGAATTGCCCCTCTTCTTATACAAATAAGTCAAAGAGTCCTACTCCTCACCTGAGGAATTTAATTCCAAAACTTTACTTCTTCTGGCAATAGAAGGGCCTCTAGCTTGGACGTGTGAGCCAGGCTGAGAGAGGCATCCAGCTGCAAATTCATGTTTCGAGGGAGTATACTATCTGCCTGTAGAGGCTCCACCTCCGGGTCTGGAAAGCTGCTGACTCGGGACTCCTGAACCTGTGGCATTGTATGTACAGGAGATTACACTCCTACCAGGGCGGGGTCCTCTCCTGACCCTGGAGGCCCCGGGGTATAGTCCTGCGGGAGTGCCACCGTCAGGTCCCGAGGGTGGATATCCGCACTGGCCCCCGGCTCGATGGCCCAACCGCGAGGTTGGGTATACCATGGGCGGTACCCGGGCAGGTAGATTCAGCCGAGCTAACCTCCGCGGTACCTGCGAGGCCTGGACTCACTGCCGGGTAATTGTAGGGCACCGCCACTTCTATTGTGGGGTTGCCAGGTGTCTGGACCACTGTGCCCCGCGCCAGATCTCGCCGGCGATCGCGGCGTTGCGCTCGGCGTTGCAGTGATGCGATCGTTGTGCTGAGTTCCTTTCATTCGATCGGGGGATTCCTGCTCGAATGGGGCAGAGTCTAAATTGTGCCTGACCCCCCTTAGATCCTATGGGGGAGCTCTCCGGCAAGGGTGAGACCTGATCGGAGTCCCGATGCTGAGTTTGAACCTGTTTGAGTACAAAACAGTCCGGCTCCTCTATCCCAGTCTCACCACAAGTACCAACCTTACGAGCTTGCGGATTGTTGTGCATCGCCTTCAACTTCTCCCGGGGAATTGGGGTGCCTGGGAACCGCGCTTGATGCTTGCTTTGTCCCATCCTTGTGAGTTGAAACATTTTTCATGATTTCGCTTAGGTTTCTTTTGGTTCCAGAATGTGAAAGCGGACGCCATACCATACTGCATCCTTCGAGTCTCGTACCATTCTCTACAAAATATAACCAATCTTCCTCTTTGATTGTGATGTTATCCAAGGCCGATCCTGAGGAGACTATATTTAAGCGCCATTTGCTTTGGAGGGGGTAGCCTATCCACCTCAGCCGAGGGTAGAAACGGAGCAATCTTGGTGCCACCAGTAGAAGAAGAGATCGAGCTGGACTAATCTTGTGAGGCCGTTACATGAGCCGGTACAGCCGTGAGCCCCAAAGCATCAAAGCCTGCATGTGCTAACAGCTCTTGGTGTATAACTTCCGAGGTCTGATTAAGTGGTGAAGCACTACCTTTGTTGCCTCGGTTGAATAAAACATTTAGCTTGTGCTACCTGAGTATCACTCGCAGACTGTACCAACGCAGAAGCAACCAAGTTCTGTTCATGAGGAGGTGAGGGGCAGGACTCACTTACCGTTATGGAAGGCACGGGCAGGACGCCTTAATCCTCTCTACCAACGAAGAGCTCCTTGGCTGAGCCAGCTGATCCTCAAATGTGTGATAACTTGTGATTTTTATCACCTCCTCCAATGCCGCAGAACTCATGTGATGATCTGAAACGTGGACTAGATGTGTTTGATAGAATATGAGTAGTAGAATGCCGTGCATGTTCTTCCGACTGCTGATTGCTAGCATCTACCTTCTGGATGAGAGCCTCCCTTTCGGTTCTCTGTCTAGTATCTCTGAGTTTATGTCAAACAAGGATACATCCATCCTCGTCCACATCTCCGTGGGCCTCATTCAAGCTAGGAGGTTGAGATCAGTAGGTTGAGATAGCCCTTTGAACTATGTACTGGTAAGACAGAACTTGCAAAATTTGCTTAAGCATACTAAAAAAAAACGTGTACAACATATTTGTTGGCAGAATTCGATTGAACCCTTAAAATGAAGACAAAGAAAAACTTGATTACCAAATGCGCAATTTCTAACATCTGTGAAATGCTTCTTTCTTAAGATTCCCAAAAGATACATGAAGCCCCACAATCGGGAATGCTTTTGAGATCATTTTGATAAGTAAAAAACTTACCTTCACCATTGGAATATCACCTCCCCACTCTTTAGGCATCAGACCATGAGAAAGCTCCTACCTCACAATGCCTGGATTTGCTCCATCTTTGTCAATCTGATACATTTACAATAATTCCAATGATAAGAACTAGAATAGCACATACAATGTGCATAGTATACACCCATGCATTTCCGTCTTTCTTATGGATGGACGGACGGACAAAGGGATAAATGAACGGGACTGGACACACATACACACAGAGATAGACAGACAAACAGACCTACCAATGCATCATCGGGTGCAATTCCGTCGACAGGGATATCGCCCTAGGTTTGGATCGAATGCCAGTAAGTACCCGCTCGTAGCACACAATCGCATAATCTCATGTTGGTCCTGCAGTGAAATCGACAGTGACACATTTCACTACATGCAAGGCGACCGTCGCTCTGATGAAGCACAACTAAGTGCCAGGTACTTTTCACAAAGGGCAGGAGCCTGCCATTGCACAGGGTTTGACTTCCTCACAAATACCTGTAGATAGTTGCCACCTCTCACTCATCTCCCTGCTCCGGCCCTTTATGTCAAACCCCCAATACCTCTTGTGTGCAAGTCATAGCCTCCTGTGCAGTAACGTGACAACATCTACTCAGCATGAGGAACAAATTGTCGTCAATTCCTTGACAAGAAAGATCAGAACATTACCACCCTCGCACTTCCGTCGCAAGCTTGTTCTTCTGCACATGCTGTACGATCCCACCAATCAATCATACAAGGTCGTTGTGTCGGGAAGTGCCAATGACGAGCACTTGTCAAGGAAAACGGAGGTCTTCGACTCTGCTACGTCAAAGAGGACAGTTACCGATGATGTCCCAAGCCCGGCCTTTGCTCTGAATGAGTATCAAAACGGAGTGAGTGTCGACGGAGTTTTGCATTGCATCACATTCTTGGAAGGTGATGACGATAAAGGAGTAATTGGCTACGACGCGAACAATGATACCTGGTTGCCCAATGTCAGATTGCCACTCCCGCGCCCAAGAGACACCATTCTTCAACTGATAGAGAATAATGCAAAGCTCCACTTGTTCTCGAAGCGAGTAACAGACCGCACAAAGATGCGCCACATTCATTAACTCAACGTTTCCAAACCTAGAAACGTGTTCGAAGGAACTGGAGAACTGAGGTGGAAATTGGGGTTACTGAAGCCCAAGGTTTTGTAATGCATCAGGAGTATACCTGTTCGGCTTACGGACGAAATTGGTTCAACTTCTTCAGCACGATTGAACGCACTGGCACGGTGTACGAACTGCAAAATGGATGCTGTCATTGAATTGCACCCACCACCCCCGAAACTATATGGTGAATATATCGACTTCAAGAACCCTATGTCATCCACATTCAACCCTAGGTACAAAAGCAGAGTTTACTAAGTCTTCTCTCACGTGGTCCTTTGATACATCTCGAGTACGAACAATAGATCTCTGATATCCTCGTCCACTTCCTCGGCTCGCCACCGCATCCGCCACAACGAGAGTCCTCGCATGTGACTACCTGTGCATCTGACTACGCAATTCATCTCGACACTTCCTCCACAAGTGCATCGCCAGACTGCACAACAGCATTGTTCCTGAAGTCCTCATTCCGCGAGAATACTACTGAAATCAACTTCCTCAAAAGACCTCCATTCACCAGCATTGGGCATGCAAAACAATCATAATGTTCCACGCAACTGCATCCACAAACACAGCTACCAAGGACGCAACTCCAAAGCACACCCTCAACGTCATCGACAACATCGGCAGTGCAAACTTCGATTTTTCATCATCTGCAAACCAACACAGTACAATGCACCCCTTAGGCACTGTCCTGTTCTCAATCACCCTCTAGAGTCTCAGGCTTGCAACAAAAGAAAAACAGCAGGCGAATTCGAAACAGATCGTTGTGATCTGTACTAATCCAGGTCCCACAGTTCTTGCCAAATCTCAGTGCAAAACCATTCACCCCCCGACCCTCATGTTAACTTGCTACACAACAAGCAACTTGCTTCATTTTCGCTACGAATGCAATTCAATCCACCAGCACTTTGCCTCCAACACTCGCTCGAGCAACACTACTTCGACCGACATCAATACCTTACATCTTGATCTTTAGTCAGTCCTGTTGCTTCGATTGTGCTGATGTTTCCGGATCGGTCTCTCTTTCACCCAGCTTCACACTCTTATACTGATCCATTCCACTCCTCCTGCAATTCCCGTGCTTTGTCGACCCTCCTGATTCTCTCGTAAGCTCCTATCAATATGCTGTAAGTTACGTCATCAGGCGCATGACCCTTCAGCTTCATCTCCTCGAATATCTTCTCCATATCCTCGAAATTCTGGGCCCTATGAAAAGCATCGATAGCAGCGTTGTAAACGGCTGTATCAGCTGCGTCAAAATATCGCGCTTGTCGCATTACTTTCTCAACGTTGTGCCAGTATCCATGTCTTCCGTAAGCACTCAATATGGAACAAAACGTGCTACTGTTCGGTTTCATGCACTCCGCTTTCATTCTCTTCCAAGTTTCCTCCATTCGGTCCACCATTCCTGCCTTTCCGTATGCCTCCATAATAATATTGTATGATTCTTGTCATCGGATAGTTAAACCTCTGCATGAATTCAGTCACACTCTCCATCTTCTCAAACAAGCCCGCAGTTCCATGTGCCAATAAAACCCTAAACCTAAAACCCTAAACCGCAGCTTCATCGCAGTGCTGCCGTTTCTTCAGTAACGGTATCGCGCTCGACCTTCATCCCGCTTTCAGAATACTGAGGTAATGCTACAAATGCGCGGCAATCACCTCGTCCTCCAGTACGATTTCATTACTTCTTGTGTTTGGGGTTTCGTGGGTTTCTTAGAATTCTCCTTTGTCCGGCTCTGTGATATGTTGCATTCTAGCCATTCCGTAATTCCCTTTTCTTCCTTATCTTCCCTTCCCATGTTTTCAAGGGATGATGCTAATTAGTCCCCGGTTAGCTTTTTGATTACAATGCTGCATTTTTGGTTACAATGTTACATGTTTCTCAAGGCTTTCTCCTCTAGACTGTTTGCTGAGTAGTTCTTGCGCAACAGGTGTAGAACCGGAGGTTTGGTGTGCTTGTAATGGACATTTGTGTAGCATGACTAGCCTCGGGGGTTGCGATTCGATTAAACAATGTTGATTTCTGTTGAGTAGTCTCGGGTACAATGGGTGAAGTGTATCTCCGCATTAGGTTACGTAGTGATGAGGTTTAGGGTTTTGAAGCCGGAGTGCAGCCTTGTTGACATTGACACCAATTTTTGATTGATCCGAAATGTTTGAGATAGTATTTCACTATGCCACCAAGAGGTGCTGCGAAAGCAGGTGGAATTCTATCCATCATTGTATAATATTGATAGCGTTTATTATTACCGCTTATGACAATATTATTACCAAATGTGGATTTCTAATTGTTGGATGTGGATGTTGTGGGTGTTAAGGTCTTGGAGCTGACACATCATGTGGTACAATGGTAAAATGTGAGTTATGTTGTTTTGAAAGACCGGGCGAGAGCTTTTAAAACAAAGGAGAAACTCAACGTAAGTACACTGGGAAGTTGTCTATTATGTCTTGTCGAGACAGCCTGTACCCATTTCATATTTATGTCTCATTTGCTTTTGGTGCAATTGCGTGCCTGTTTTCTATTTGAATTCACTCATGCTAACTCCTTCACAAAGGAGTTGCTTATTGGTTCTTGATTGTGTGCTCAAAAGTGAACGTGCTCGCATGGTATAAGCATTAGGATAAGCAAATTCAATTTGCAGTGCTTTGTGTGAGGTGGCGATAAGATTAGGAATGACGTACCAAGATTTCATTAATCTGAAAGAAGACAAAGCAGTATCATTCGGTGGATGCTAGTTTTGGAATTTGTGGAAGAAGTGCGACAATCCTTGCTCCCCTCAATTCGATTGTTGAAACCTGGTTTCTTAAGTTTACCAGCATATCATGGACTAGATCATAGATACTTTCATGTTTTGAAGCGAGAGTGTTGCCTTGTTGACATCGATACCAATTTTTGACTGAACTGAAAGGTTTGAGAAGGTATTCTACTGTGCAACCAAGAGGAGCTCCGAATGCAAGTGACATTCTATCCATCTTTGTATAATATGGATAGCGTTTGTTCATGCCCCGTATGGATTGTATTAGCAAATGTAGATTTGTAATTGTTCAATGTGGATTATCTTCAAGAAAAGTGAATGAGAGGAATACTTTTAAAAATAAATGCTTATGCTTGTTATTTTTAATATTATTATTATTATTATTATTATTTGTACATCATCTGTCAAATGTTGGATTTGGTAATAGTGTTCTTGCCAAGCACCATTAATATTCTCTCAAGCAAATCTTCTCAAGAAACGATTATGTTCAAATATGTTCTCATTTTATGAATTCCTTAGGAAAACAACTCGACTTTAAATGCCTACCTTGGCATGATAAACACAAGATTCTCTTGGATTTTTGTTTGTTTTTAACAAGGTGAATTGTCAAGATGGCTTTGTAGGACACTATTTTGTGTTCTGTAATTAACTCAGCTTTTCTATGTCTCTGTGCTTTTCTCTGCTCAGGTTGCTCTGGCGCTCTGGTATGAATATCAGATTGTAATAATTTTTTGCTGTGCACTTTGATGCTCATGGTTGTGATTGAACTTGTAAGGATTGATGAAAGCAGTTGGTGGATGATGCCACATGGTGGTTGATTTTCTGTAAATCATGGTTAGGTCATTCCTTTGTTTTGTTGTGCAGTCTGATTGGAGGCCATTGGGACATGTCCGTGGTAATATGGAACAAAGTATAGCCGTGTTGTGCGGCTTTGCACTTTTGGAATTTCTAGATGTGGTGAGCATTTTGTACTTTCATATCTATTTTCAATGGTCCTCTGTCAATGAGTCATAAGAGGTGAGTGGCAAGTATCCACAGTAAGTCTTGATATTGTTCTTAAGCCAATTTTCTAACCCTATCGATGAAGAGATGTATACTTGAGTGTACTGAGACCTCATGGACTAGATCATTGTAGTTGGAGGCAAGGGAAGGGAGGATGATGTTGTATATAAAAGTTGAGATGCAACCTCTACTATTGTCTCCTGTAGTAGTGATAGGTTGAAACATAACAGGGCTTCATTTTTCTTTAAGGACAATATGGAGCTATGAGTGGAGAAACTAGGGAAACTTGACTAGTTCAAAATCCAAGGTCATGTTGGCTTTGATGTCTCACCAATTTGGAGCAGCGTTGGAAGAATGCAATTAGAGGCTTAACTATGAGTCGATTGACATTTACTGATCATGCAATGGATTTTAGGATCCCTTGAATCAACTTGAGCTTCTCTTGCTGGAGACCTTGCCCTGTCCCATATATATGTAGTGACTATGATTTGAAAACTTGGCAAGTACAGGTGGTGTGCAATTCCTTAGACATGACAAACTAATAAAATAACTTAATCACCAGGAACTAATCTTTTAGATTTGAATGAATTGTTAGTTTTTCTATTGTTGTATATATGCATATAGGTTGAGTTGTGATCATCAACTAGTTAAACCCTTCTCAATGCATAGAGGAATTGCTAGCTTGTGTGGATCAACTGATTTGTTGTGAATATGAGCATTATAAGATGATGCAGGCTAGGATAAGTATGCTATTATGAAAGATGGTTGTTATTGTAGGTGTTTACGTCCACTGATGGAGGTTCTGTTGAGGGTTTTTTAGCCACCATTGGTAAAGTCAGAGGGAGGCCAGCAACTCTTTATCCCGTTTTTATCTTCTAGGTTAAATTCTATTTTGTTCTAGTTCTGAATATTTCTAGTTCTGAGTGCCTTGTCCAAAATTGGAGTATGGTGGAAAGAGACATCTCCTTGTTGACAATGGTGCAAGAGTGAGGAGCAATATCGCACAGAGGAATTGAATTGGTTTTCATTGCAGAAATTGTGATTGTGGTTGAAGACCTTCTGAAGGTACGAGCGTGAGGCTACAATGCATTTTAATATGTATCGGCAACCAATTATTGCGTTCATAAAAATTTGATGATGTTTACTTTTTCATGCTCTAGAAATGCATAGTTACGAGGAGCCTAGCTGTCAACCTTATGCCGTTAATGGAAGGTGGATGGGTTAGGATGATGAGATGTGCAAGCTAGATGAGAAACCATTGAACAATGTTTGCTGTGAAATTGATCATCTATCATCTAATGAAATATGGTAAGCAACAGTGGGAGCGTCAAGCATCGATTGGGATCATATTTGGGCCTCCTATTAGAATTGTGATTTTGGATATAAAAGAATGGCATTTATACTTAGGTTTTTTTTTCACTTTTTACTTTATGATGTTCTTCAAATATTTTATAAAGCTTTGTGGCTGTGCAGAAGCTCTGTTGGCGGTATTATTGTTGCAGTACTATTGTTGCGGTATTATTAATAATGCTAGCGATATTACTGGCGATATTACTGGTGGTATTATTTTTATCATCATTATCATTATCTAAATTATCATTATGGTATTATTGTTGCAGTCTTGTTATTACAACTATTACTGGATTTATTATATCAGGAGATTACAATCGATTGTAGTGACTGTATGATCGACATTTGATAAACATGATCTGTTGTTTCTATTCCTGTCGAGAGGTTGGAGTCCACGTCCATGGCATTGTCCATCGAGTAGCAGTTGCACACTTGCACAAACTTATGAAAAAGCTTTGCAGGCATTTTATCGACAAGATCATTATGGGCTTGGCGTATCAACATAGATCATTAAGGGCACATTGCATTTGTGATGATAAGTCGTTAAATATTTTTCTAAATTTCTTACATTACATTGATTTGTTTGAAATCCTTGTAAAATATACGTGTATGCTTGCAGCAATCGAGTGTAGCTGGTGCCAAGGTGTAAACACTTGTATGCATGCTCACAGATTTGTTCACAAAGGGCTCGTTATCTTTGAGTTCTTTAGATTATGCATTTAGCATTGTTTAATTGAACAACAAATTAATCTATATGATACATTATTGAACTTGGTCATGATTGTGCCAAAGGTATATTATGCACAAAGAAAGTTCAATTTGCGAAAGGAGTATTACGGGTGCGGCTGCCTTTGATGTGAAATACGAGTTTGACTGTGGTTGTTATTGATATCATATATTGATGACTCCACATACCGTTGAGAAGATCTTTGTCAACTTTGATCTCTCCATCTTGAATTTGTGATTTCAACTTAGAAATAGAGTCTTGCGATGAGATTTACTTTATTGCGTAGCTATGATTTAATGAATAAGGCAATGTAATGAAAATAAATTAAAAGTAGAATTTATTCTCTGCATATGTGTTGTTAACAAGATTTTCTTCCAAAATAATCAAGTTGAGAAGGAGGTGAAATTCTGTCAAAGCAAAGTGGAGGTTGGTTTAGCCAAAAGGAATAAAGTTGTTGTCAAGGTGAGAATGTGCATATGCCCCACACCCATCAATTAAGACATCTTGGAGGTTGAAAAGGTTTCTAATAAAGCATAGCGGAAATTTTTGGAATGCATTCTGAAGACATGTGCTTGGATTTGGGAAGAACAAACTAATTTGACCTTTAAAAAGAGTTCGAGGGCACATTGAAAGAGTACACAAGGTTGCGAAGGAAATATGACTGCAAATATCTAATAACTCTCCAATCAGTGAGAGACACATTCTTATTGAAGCACTTGTTCAAAACTTGATGGTTCTATTAACAAGGATGTAAATCTGAAGGTCTTTGTATACTTGTATCTAGGTTTTACCTAAATTTGAATCAAACATTTTCTATCAATAATCTACTGATGTGTTGTGATTTATCTTTGTTGATATCTATTAATTAATTTTAACCATTTATTTTGAAGGATCGAAAACTACCATGGACTTTTTATAAGATTTTTTTGATTGTGAGGAGGATATTAAAGTACATCAAATCCAATTCTTATTATCCTTTACTAAGTTGTTGAATTGATGATACAAATTTTTTTTTTCAATAGTATTGTAAGATGACTAAGATTAGACATAGCAATGAGATATACTTTTCAATGGCTTTGTTGTCTATATTGTGTATATTCAATGTGTGAGATAAGATGACAATCATGTTGGTTTTATAGAAGGAATTTAAAGATGCATTCTGAATATTTTGTTTGGATTGGTGATTAGCAAGCTGCTCTAAAGTAAAAAGATAATGACAAAATGAGAAAGTAAAATTTGAGTCTCTTGGCCAAAGAATAATGGCATTGTGTGTATACTCTCCACCGCCATATCCATAAATTAACATTCCAGTGAAAATAATGGGGCAAAATGAGAAGAAAGTGAAATTTGAGTCTCTTGGCCAAAGAGCAATGGCATTGTGTACACACTCTCAACCGCCATGCCCATGAATTAACATTCCAGTGAAAATAATGGGAATCTAGTTTGGGCTTGCAATCTCTTTTATACTTGTCTACATCCTTGGTATAGTAGACTTAGTAGTGTCTATTTTTTTTATATATAATACAAAAGAACATAGTAGAGTAGATAATAAATTGATTTTGCTAATTATGTGGTACAATTAATAACAAGCACATTAATACAACAAGTGCTTTTTGATCCTCTATCAGATTTAGCTATAAAATCCTTAAGAAACTTGCATTCCATGCATTTGAAGAAATTGTTATCAACCTTTTTAATATCCATATTATTAAAATGCTTACAAAAAATATTACTAATAGAAGTTTGCAATACATAAGATAATTGTTGCCAAATTAGTGTACATATTATTGGAAAAGTTAGAAGTTATAGCACTTAACGTTAACAAAGAGAAGTAGGGAATAAGATGATTCTCACTTCCAACATTCTTTATTTATAGTAGTAATTTACATCTATTATAGATGAATTCATCTACAATCATTGAACAAAATCTTAGATTCTTTTAGATTTGGCCGCTACCTACAAATCCTAGCTACCACCATAATAACTTATATTAATCCTTCACTATATTTTGGCTATTAATAACTTACTATGACTAAATTTTATATAGTAGTAATTGAGCAAGTGCTTGCTAATCTTCAATACTCCCACTTTGCTAATTGTCAAAAATCTTTTAATCTTAATGCCGTTATCAACTCATGGTATCTATCATTTATTAATGCCTTTGTAAGTACATCAAGAATCATGTCTTTTGTAGCACAATATTTCATACCTATCATAATATCTTCAATCTTCTCTTGTATGAAATGATGTTGAATATCAATATAAGATCTATTCTTGTGGCTAACATTGTATACATAAGTGAGCCTAGAGATGCCTTGTATAGAATACTTTGTCTCTTATCTTTAACTTGAGCAAACTCCTTATTTGTGAATTTCATCAACTTCAAATTAGCCTCCAAGGGTGTTTCAATGGACTCACATTCTTCTATGTTAAATCGTTTCAATACTTCTTAAATATACTTACTTTGGCTTATTGTAATAGTGTAATCTGTATAATTTCTCACAAATTCTACACCAAGGTAATAGTGCAATTCTTCCAAATCACTCATATCATATTCTTTTTTTAATATGAGTACATTGCATCACACATGTCTAAGATTGGACCTTTGCATTGGACTATGATAAAGAGGATATTGAAGTACTTGAAAGGTACAAAAGACTTCAAATTATGCCTTGGTGGTAAAAACATTGACTTGCAAGGTTATTATGATGCGGATTGGCCTAGAAGTGCCAATGATAAAAGTTTCACAACGAGATATGTATTTTTTATTGGAGTGGGAGCCATTTCATGGAATTGCAAGAGACAACCTACCATTGCAAGATCAACGATGGAAGTAGAATACATGGCAGTAAGTCATTGTGCAATGGAAGCTTATTGGATAAGGCAACTTTTAGAAGACATTGGACTAATACAATTAGAAGCAACTCCAATTATGTGTAACAATCAAGGATGTCTTGTATTTGCTAAGAATCCAAAACACCATTCAAGGACCAAGCACATTGATATTCAATATCATTTCATACAAAAAAAGATTAAAGATGGAATAATAGATATGAAGTATTATACTACAAATGATATACTTGTTGATGTGCTAACAAAGACATTAGTGAAGGATAGACATCACAAGTTAATACGAAGATTAGGATTGAAAGCCATTTAACAATTAACAAAGTGGGAGTGTTGAAGATCAACAAGCTCTTATTTAATTATTATAATAAGTTACTAATAATCAAAAGATAACAAAGAAATAAAAGAAGTTACTATAGTAGCAGCTAGGATTTTAAAGTGGCGGCTAGGATTAAGTTAGATGAAATAGATATGGATGTAATATCAATAGGATGGAAGATGTCTTATTAATTGGCAGCCACCACCAATAAGTAAAGAGTGTTGGAAGTAAGAGTCATCTTATTCCACACTTCTCTTTGTGTGCAAACCTTGCTGATGCTAAGTGTTTGTAGCTTTTGAACTTCTTTTCTTCAATAGTAGTTTTATGTGTTAAAGAAGCTATAGAAGCTTAAAGGACCTCTAATGGTACTTTGAGGTGATTTGTGAGCATAAATATGATAGAAGAGTGGCAAATCTATTAAGAGATGTTTATATAGATCATATGATTTGTGAAAAGTCCAGGAAGTGAAGGTAAGTGTTTTTAAAGTGAAAACACTAGTTTATTCACAAAGAATGCATTTTGAGATTTTAAGGCAGGAACGCCTTCTTGCTCACTTTGAGAGCTTTGAGATACCTTCTCTTGATCATTTTTGATACATCTCTTCTTTAGACATGGTTGTAAATGAAAAGATTGAAAAGATTTGAAAGATCCCATGATTGAAACGTACCTATTCCAAGGTTGGATTTATAAGGTGATTTTATTAAAATACATATTTGATTAAAGTAGTGATCATTGTCATCATACTAGTTGATTTGTATAATGGTTGATATTCTTCCAGTAATAAATTATTCTTATTTATAATTATTTCTATGTTTGTTGAAATCTTCTTATATTTTATTATTTTCCATATTACACACATAGTTTTTTAGTATATTTTTTTTCTATTTTTTACAATATATTAAATGATAATAAAGATTCAAGAAAGAAGTCTTCAAAGACAATACCTAGATTAGAGAATTTTAGTGTCTTATTGTTAATCTATTTTATTCTATTATATGTAAGTAGAAATTGTTCTTTTCCAATTGGTCTTGTTCACATGTAAAATTTAGCAAAAGAATAAATTTTATTATTGCATATTCATTGTCAATGCATCCAAATTCCTTAATTGTATCATCAATCACCTCTTTAATGTCAAGTTGTTCTAACTAATTTACTTAATTCCTTATTATGTCAAGTTCAATTGCTATAATCTTTTTTTACCTTATTTTAAAGAGGTCATTGTTTTTAAAAGTGTGATTGTTCTAAACCTAGCTTTATGTTATTTCTAAAAATCTTTTAAAAATATATTTGAGAAGTATTTAAATTCAAAAATATATAAAGTATATATGGTATTATTCGATTTATAATTATTAGGATCTAAAATACTTAATTTACAAATAGTAGCCACAAATGTACCAATTGACAATCCAATCTAATTTCATTGCATGTAAAACTTGATGTTCAAACTTAAATATTGATGAGTAGAAAAACCACCAACTATTTTATTTAATATATATATATATATATATATATATATATATATATATATATATATATATATATATATTCTAAAAAAACTATTAAATTTTATTATTAATTTTATTTTTGATTTCTCTAGCACCTCTTGACTTAATATTCTAATCAATCTTTTTAATTGCTACTTTCTAATTTCTCAGACAATAAAACCAAATAGAATCTACTCAATACCAACAAAGCCAAAGTCTAAATATTTTCTTTTCTTTCTTTTTCAAGCCAATAGAATAATTATGAATTATTTTAATATTATAAAATAACATTCTTAATGATCCATGCTTGATTTTAAATATAACCTATAATTTTCTATGGTATGTTATTAGAATCAAGAATAAAACCATTTATATTAAAATTATTTTAAAAAATCCATTATTATCATTTGTATTTTTATTTTAATTAAAATATTTTGATATTGAATATAATCTATAATCAAAAAACTTTTCTATCATTTTTTTAAATTTCTAAAAAAAAATAACCACACTTTTTTTTATTTGCGTAGTTTTTATATTAGCTTATTGATTTTACTTTTGCTATCAATACTTATGTCTTTTTTTCTTTTCATAATTATATTTTTAGATATTATTTTTATTATAGATATAAGATCTATTCTAATAGTTATCTAAATAAAATAAATAGATAGAAGTAGATAAAAGTAGATTAATTTGATAATATCTTATAGAGAAGCTTTTTAAAAGTTTTATAGATGTGGTTTCATCTTTATACATGTCTATAGGTAATTGATAGATTAGAAACTTGGCCAACAAGTTAGCCATGTGTCATACATATTGATAACTTGTAAAATAAGGTAAATATATGGCACACATATAGAAAACTTGTCTTGTACGTTTGACACGTGTCTTGCAAATTGAACACGTGTTAGAGGTCCTATAGAATGCTGCCATGTAGTTTTTAGATAGATAGTATATATAGAGACAAGAATGAAGCCTTCTTCACTCTTGTCAACTCATTTCTGGTTTCTAGTCTAATTCAAGAGTCTTTGTATTTTCTAGTCTTTGAAAATATCTATTCCAATTTCTTTTTGAATATATATACTTTCTTATTTCTATTTTTTTATTTTTTTTTGACATAGATTTCACTAATTTATGTATCTTTTTTCAATTTGTGTCTTTGACAAATTGAAAAGAATGCACATAGAGTATTAGAGGTTTATCTTTTCTTGATTAAAAGAGGATTATTCTTTTTTCTTAATAAGACATAAGCATATTAGAAGTTATAGATTATTTATTTTTAAATTGAAATTATTTCTAGAATTTTTTTTTATTTTTTTTTATTTTTTTTATTTTTCAATGCTTTATTTTATATTCTTGAGTGAAAATCTATTATATTATTATGGCACAGCTTGCTAAAATGAAGAGTGCAATGGTACAAATATAAGAGCAAATAAGAGAATTAATACTTCCAATATATCAACTCAATTTACCATTACAAAGAGCAACAAGGTTAGCATGAAGATATAAAGATGATTGGAACTGCTTCAATATCTATACTAAGCTATATTACTTTACTTATGATAGAACACCATTCAAGGATCAAGGAACCAAAAATTAATTTGCTTGAAAAATTTGATAGCACAATATCTAAATTTCGAAGATTTATCAATCAAGTACAATTGGTAATTGAACTTCAACCTCAAAGTTATCCAAATCAAGGATCATAAGTTAAATTTATTTGAACACTACTTTCAAATTCTACTTTATCATAATTTTCATCTTTCTTTGAACGATATGATCCAATATTAGATAATTTAGAGATATTTTTAATAAAATTTTAATCTACATATAGAAAATATGATATAATTCATATTGCAACCAACAAGATTTATATCTTATGACAAAATAATCAATCAATGACATTATATATTTCACAATTTTGGCCATTAACAATTGATATCAAGTGGAATAATATTGCACTCATCAGCTAATTTTTCTATGTATTATAATATACGGTAAAGAAATTGATGCTCAACTTATTCGATCTCCAAACACTGAGTCAAATAATTGACATTGTATCACGGACACAAAATATAGACTTGAAGTCTAAACAAGAAGTTCAAGAAGAACCGACACGAATTGGATTAATCACATGAGTACAAAAACAACACTAGAGAGGTGAGCTAAAGCTCCAAGAGATGTGTTGTCGAGACTGAAGAACTCTTCAGCCTCGATTCCAATATATACTCCTACCTAGGAAGCTTCTCAAGCAGCTTCCACCAACTAGGGAGCTTCTCAAGCAACTTCTACTAACTAAGAAGCTTCTCAAGTAACTTCTACCAACTAGGAAGATGTTAGAAGGCTTTGGAAGGTTCTAGAGAGTTCTAGGAAACTTCTAGAATGTTCTAGAAGGTTCTAACAAATATGTCCTTGACATCACCTCTTCTTCTAGCTTGGAGGTCTCCAAAAAGCCATTTGAAATATATACTCACAAACGTAGGAAATCAAAAATTTGTCGCATAGTCTCTGCAATATATTCCAGCTGTTGTTCAAGAGGCAGATGATTCATAGATCCTTGTAGCCACCGATAATGACCAATACCTTCCACTTAAGACCATGCTTGAACTTTTGTATCTTCATTGTTGAAACAACCTGAAAATATTGCTTCACCACTACTTGCATGAGCTGGTTCAAATTCAAAGACAATTACAAGTGACCTGCTGCTTGGTATTCTTCGACGTCTTCTTGGCTCTTCTAATTCTTCATCTCGAGGTTGACGTCGTGAGCTACTCGATTGAGATGGTACCACTAGTACAGTATCTACATTCTCACTAGCCATATCTAAATACACCTTGATATTAGTTATCTTGATACTACAAAATATAACAAGTTATGTTTTAGTAAGACTTGGATCCCTTTTCTATTCATTTCTCTAGAGAAGGCTTCATCATCACGCTTCATTAATGACCAGCTTTTTATTTATTAGGATATCGTCAATGGAATTCCCGTGCCATTCGCGACGCATTGGCAAGATTTTTGGCCGGTTCCCATGTTCTTTCATTAATATCATAGCCACTCCAATACACAAAGTACTCTAATTTATTCCATCTTTTCCGTGAATCTAGTATCTTTTCCACCTCATATACTTTGTTGTTTTCAATTTCTATACTAAGTGGCGGACATTGCACTCTTCCTCAAAAAGACGATTTCCGATAAGGCTCTAACAGAGAAACATGAAAGACAGGATGTATCTTCATAGCAGCTGGTAACTCTAAGCGGTACGCCACAAGATTGATCTGCTTTTGGATAACAAATGGTCCCAATCTCTGGTAGTCCAACTTATCACATGGCCGCTTGGGCTTGATATTCCATTGAAGCAGCCATATTTTATCTCCAATCTTGAAATCAGGTGCCTCATTTCGAAATTTATCCGCGGATGCTTTGTAAGACTCTTGGACAATTTGCAATTAAAGCTTCAATGTGGTTTGAAGCTCCGATAGCTACTGCACCAATCCTTCAGCTGTTGGGTTGTTATTCGCTGGTGGACTCAATAGATCAAGCTTCAGATGGTATCCATCATTGAAAAAGAATGGTGTTTTTTGAGTCGATCCATGAAGGGTGTTGTTATATGCAAACTCGGCTAGCAGTAGATATGCAGTCCAATCATCTTGCTGATAGTTGATGCTGCATCGTAAATACTGTTCCAAAACTTGATTCACCCGTTCCGTTTGGCCGTCAGTTTGAGGATGGAATGCCAAAGAAAGCTTGATGTCTACCTTCAATATTTTAAAAAAAGATCTCCAAAACTTTGATACAAATTGGGTTCCTTGATCCGACACGATATCATCTGGTAGACCATGATATCGATACACATTATCAAGGAAGAACCTTGCTGTATCTTCGCTTGACGATGTCTTCTTGCAAGGAATAAAATCTGCCATCTTTGTAAGTTGATCCACCACAACAAAGATGCTGTCAAATGAATTCGATGGCGACAGATCTGTAATAAAGTCCATGGAAACTGAAGACCATGGATGACACGGAATCGACAATGGCTGTAGAAGTCCATAAGGGCGATGTCGAGGGTTCTTGGATCTTGAATAAATGTTACAAGAGAGGACGAAATCCTTCACATCCTTCCACATTTGGGGCCACCAAAAATCTCGGGAAATGAATTCCAAGGTTTTGTTAAATCCAAAATGTCCCGCAGTTGGAAAGTCATGATAAGATTGAAGGACTCGAAGTCGTGCTGGCCCTTTTGGGATATATAGCCGCTCTTCAAAGCATAAGAGATCTCCTTCAACCTTGAACTTATCATCATTGATACGCTGCTTGATATCAAGGACTATTGAATCTTCAATGGTCGCAGCACGTACTTGGTTGACAAAGTCTGCATCAATTGACACCACAGCAGTACAAATCCTAAATTGCTCTGGCTTTAAAAATGTCGTACACTGTTGATCAAGCGCTACTTCTTCAACCTTCGGCCCAAGATATGATCTTTTTGATAAGGCATCAGATAGTCCTTGCTGCTTTCTAGGCCGATAAGTAATAATGAAGTCAAATCTAGATAGCGACATATTCCATCACTAGATGCGCAGCTCCTTCGAGGAAGTGACTCCACTCTTGGAAAGAATCCACTATAGCAAGGAGTTCCTTATCATGAATCTCGTAATTGATCTCAGCCGCAGAAAACTTTTGTGATTAGAATGCAACCGGATGAAGCTTATTGTCAATGCCCATTTGTGAAAGTACGGCTCCTAAAGCAAAATCTGAAGCATCGATTTCCAAATAGAAAGCCTTTGCATAGTTTGCGTGTACCAAGATTGGAGCTATAATAAATGCCATTTTAAGATTTTGAAATGCTTTTTCTGCTAGAGGTCCCTATTCCAACTTATCCTTACATGTTAATCGAGTGAGTGGATCAGTAACTTGAGAATAATTCTTGATGAAGATCTGATAGAAGTTAGCAAAGCCGAGAAAACATTGTACATCTCTAACCATCTTTGGAACTTCCCAGGACACAATTGCTTCCACCTTCTTGGAATCCATCTTCAAGCCTTCCGTAGTTGCAACAAATCCTAAAAACTCCATCTCAGTTTGGTGAAATAAGTACTTCTCCAACTTAGCATAGAGCCCTCGCTCTCGTAGTTTTTCGAGTACCAAACAAACGTGCTTCTTATGCTCTTCTTCGTTCTCAGAAAATATCAAGATATCATCCAAATAAATGACAATAAAATCGTTTAGATATTCTGGAAAGATATTGTTCATCATGTGTTGAAAAACCGTCGGAGCATTGGTAAGGCCAAATGGTATGACATTATATTCAAAATGACCATACCTTGTACGAAAAGCTATCTTCTATTTGTCTCCTTCTTTGATTTGCACAAGGTTGTAAGCTCCCCTTAGATCAATCTTTGTAAAGATCTTTGCACGTCCAAGTTATTCCAGAAGACTAGAGATCAAAGGTAATGGATAGCAATTCTTCTTTGTCACCTTGTTGAGACCTCAATAGTCCACGCACATCCATAGTGAGCCATCCTTCTTCTTCACAAATAAGATTGTTGCCTCAGCTGACGATTTTGAATGACAAATAAAGTTCTTGGCTAGATTCTCGTCAATGTATTTCCACAACTCAGCCAACTCCATCTACGATAGGTTGTAGATTGGGCCAAAAGGCGATTGTGCTCTTTCTTGCAATTCTATGACACAATCATATGGTCGATGTTTTGGTAGCATATCAGCATTCTTTTTTTGGAACACGTCTTAAAAATCCTTGTATTGTTCCGATATTTCTTCTGTTGAAATCTGCTCTCCACTAGTTGGAGCCGCATAAATGATCAATGGTGTGCCTTCCTTGCACAATCTTACAAACGTTTTTGCTCCTATGAATAAGGATTTTTTGGTTTGGGGTCTTCTTCCAAGCTTGTCTTCAGATTGTTCTATGGAAAATATTATCTTTCGCAACCTTCAATCTATAGATGGATTATATTTTTTCAACCAAAAAAGACCAAGAATAATAGGATTTGATGGGGTGCTAATAATGTTGAAAATAATATAACTATTGTGATCTTTAAATGTCACTTTTATAGGTTTTGATTCATGGGTGACACTACCAGATAATAAAGGTTGTCCATCTATTACTTCTACGTGAACAGGTTTGAATTTTTGTACTAGGGGAATTTTGTGATGTTTAGCAAATTCTTGATCTAAGAAACAAGTAGATGCTCTTAAATCTAATAAGACTAAGGTTTTTAGTTTTTGAAGACCAAAAGATAAAAGAATTGTAAAACAACGGGCAGGTTGAGTAGAAAGAGAGGAACCTAGTTTTCATTTGTCCAGCCGCACAGTTCCTATTGTGGCTGGGCATCCTTGTTTTCCTGAACAAACGCACCTCTATTCTTGATGCTGTATCCATTTTGCTTCTTAGGACAGTTTCCAGTTCTATGGCCTTCTCCACCGCAATAAAAGCACAAACTTTTCTCCATACGCTGCTTCTTTTCTTCTGGAATAAGGGATTTGACACGTACCATATCAATCTGCATGTCCTGTGTCTCCGCTTGTGAATTTAGGCTACTTGCCGATATAATTGCGCCGTGATGACTTGTATATTGTCTGGAGCATTGGTCTTGGTGACGTTGAAATAGGCGGTTATCGCACTTTACAGCTTGGCTAATGGCTTTGTTGAGCATTCGTGGATCAGAAAGAGATAACAACAAATCCTTCACGTCGTCCCTTAGACCCCAATAGAATTGGCTCATCAATGCTTCTTCATCCCAATTGATGTCGCATGCCAATTGCCTGAAATCCGATGCATAGACTGATGCAGAGCGAGTCTCTTGTCGTAGCAATCAAATTTTTGTTGTAGCCCACCGAGCCTTGTCATGCTCGCCAAATGCTTCTGCAAATGCTCCAAAAAAGTCTCAAAGTTGTTCAAAATCGGTGATCTTTTTTCAAATAGAGGAGCAAACCACGATAGAGCTTGTCCCGTAAGCAAAGTTCCAACCAATCCAACGCGTGATTCCTCCGTCGGATAACGTTCGGGTTGTAGAGCTGTTATTAACTTGATTTGATTGATGAAACCTCGAAACTTGGAGCGTGTGCCATCAAACTTGTCTGGAAGGCTAATTCGAGGTTCCTTTTGTTGTGGAAGTAATGGTTCTTGTTGAACCACAGATAAAATTGCTTCTTCTGGTGCAGAAGCTCGAGGCTGATGAAGCCCAGATTGTGCTATTCCGGATGCTCCATCATTATGAAGTCTTGCAAAGACTCCTTCCATCATTGTAGTTCTCTGTGATAATATAGCAAGAGCATTCATAATGGCGTCCATCTTAGACTCCAAACTTTCACTCATATTAATGTCTTGACCTCCAACCATTTTAAGAGAAAGGAAGTAATTGTTTCTACAAGGAGGAAATATTGGTTTAGAAGAGGGTACTCTGCAACGTCTAAAACACCTTAAGACCTTCAAGAAGAGGAGTAATCCACTCTCTCCAAGAAAAATAAGATCCCAATACTATGACGGAAAAGAAATCAGTTTAGAGGAGGATAATCCGCAACCTCTAAAAACACTAGTATACCTTCAAGAAGAGGGATAATCCACACTCCAACAAGAAAGAACTAGCTCTGATATCTAAGATGAGAGTAGTCTCGACAAACTGTCACGGACACAAAATATAGACTTGAAGTCTAAAGAAGAAGTTCAAGAAGAACCGACACGAACTGGATTAATCACATGAGTACAAAAACAACACTAGAGAAGTGAGCTAGAGCTCTAAGAGATGTGTTGTTGAGACTGAAGAACTCTTCAGCCTTGACTCCAATATATACTCCTATCTAGGAAGTTTCTCAAGCAGCTTCCACCAACTAGGGAGCTTCTCAAGCAACTTCCACCAACTAGGAAGCTTCTCAAGCAGCTTCCACCAACTAGGGAGCTTCTCAAGCAACTTCTACTACTAACTAAGAAGCTTCTCAAGCAACTTCTACCAACTAGGAAGATGTTAGAAGGCTTTGGAAGGTTCTAGAGAGTTTTAAGAAACTTCTAGAATGTTCTAGAAGATTCTAACAAGTATGTCCTTGACACATTGCTATGAAATATGATAATTGGCTTTTTGAATTTTAATCTCAAAATCGTACAAGAAATCTTTAATATTATTATAATTCAATAGCAACACCAATATCTTCTCAATACATACATTTTAGAAATAGAAAACATGCAAATTGATGCGATATGTTTTAAATCTCTTATTAAATAAAAAAAGACTAGTCATTATCAAAAAAGATTATGCTTATATTGTGGAGAACCTAATTGCATTGCTCAATATTGTCCAAAGAAACAATATAATTATAAAATGAGGAGTATAGATGTCAAAGAAGATCATCTGTCAAGAAATGAATTTATCTAGTTACAATAGTGACTGTGCAACTAGAATCTTATACAACTCCTAGTAAAGGTCCTATTCTCTCCTCAAAATCCTCACCTTATTTTATAATAGATGTATATTTGGAACCTAAAAATTACAAAACCTCTATCTTGTTAAATTCAAGAGCCTTAGCATGCTTTTTAGATGAAATTTTTTTTAAAAGTCATAGAATATCTTTAGTATAAAAAACTAAATCCATATATATAGAAATCATAGCTGGTCGTTTGTTATCTTTTGGAGACATTATTCATGAAATCCTTCCTATAAATGTAACAATAGATGATTATAATAATTATATAATTTTTAATATAATTAAATCTTCTTCTAATC
This sequence comes from Physcomitrellopsis africana, assembly GCA_036785485.1. Taxonomy (NCBI): domain Eukaryota; kingdom Viridiplantae; phylum Streptophyta; class Bryopsida; order Funariales; family Funariaceae; genus Physcomitrellopsis; species Physcomitrellopsis africana. The sequence continues at coordinate 98,552 of JAWRVF010000839.1, forward strand.
TAATCATTTTAGATTTATTATGGCTAAAAAAATATAATCCTTGGATAGAATATATTTTTTATAGACTTAATTTTTCTCAAAGAATTATTATCTAGATAAAAAGTCATAAATCTAATATTATAAAATCCGTACTTGTAAGTACAAAAGCTTTTATGAATGTAGTAAAAGAAGGATTATCTTTTGCTATTTATACTACACATATTTTTGATGGTGGAAAGACTTTAAGTGGCATTCTCAGCCAATATTAAGATTATCAAGATGTTTTTAAAAAGAATACACATATTATTTTGAAGCATTGTCCGTATGATTATTCAATCAATCTCAAAGAGAGAACTTAGCTTCTATTTGAATCAATCTATAATTGATCATAAAATAAATTGGCTAAATTTAAAAAATACATTGATGAGAACTTGGCCAAAAATTTCATATGCCATTCAAAATCTCCAACAAGAACTTCTATCTTATTTATAAAGAAAAAAGATAGATCAATATGGATGTATACAGATTATCAAGGACTCAACAAAATTATCATTAAAAATAGATATCCTCTACTTTTGATATCTATACTTCTTGATTGATTGAATCAAGCTAAGATCTATATATAAATAGATCTACAAGGAGCGTACAATCTAGTTTGCATTAAAAAAAAAGATGAATATTACATTTTAAATAAAATATGAACACTTTGAATATAATGTTATGTCTTTTGGACTTACAAATATACCAATTATTTTTCAATATGTCATGAATGATGGTATTTGTGAGTTCTTATATAATTTTGTTGTCTATTATTTAGAAAATATTTTAATCTATTCTAAAAATATAAAAGAATATAGATTATATATTTGTCATTTGTTATAAAAATTTAAAAATACATCATTATATGCCAAGATGGAAAAATATATATTTCACACTATTCAAAGTTGACTTCTTAAGATATATTATTTTGAATGATGGTCTTATGATAGATCCTAAAAAAATCCAAATAATTATAGACTAGAAGATTTCAAAAACAATAAAGAATATACAATATTTTTTAAAATTATCAATTACTACTGAATCTTTATTAAGAATTTTTTTAAGTTGCAACTCCACTTACAAGCTTAATTTATAAAAACAAACTTGAGTGGAGTAAAGAAATAAAAGCATTGTTTGAAGTTTTAAAGATAATTTTTATTTTTATACCAATCTTGTATTGCGTCAACTTTATTAAGATATTTTTTATAAAAATAAATGTATCAAACTTTAACTTGAATGTAATATTATCATAAATAGGAGCAGATGACAAATTTCACTTAATAGCTTTTTATTCCAAAAAAATTTCAACAGTAAAAATCAATTATAAAATCCATAATAAAGAAATCTTTACAATTATGGATTCTTTTGAAGAATGGCATCACTATCTAAAAGATACCTCTATTCCAATTATTGTCAGGGACACAAAAATATAAAACAAGAGATTTGAATTAAAAAGAGATTTCAAGAAAAAATCGATAAGGATTTGAATTACGTAAATGAATACACAAATAATATTAAGAAAGGTGAATTAGAACATTGTCAAGATTGAAGAACTCTTCACCCTTGATTTCAATATATATTCTTATTTAAGAAGCTTCTTGAGTGGCTTCCATTAAACAAAGAAGCTTCTCGAACTCCTTCTACTAACTATGAAGCTTCTCGAGCTACTTTCGCCAACTAGGAAACTTTTCAACTGACTTTCACTAACTAAAAAATCTCTAAAATGTTCTAAAAGATTCTATAAATTTTCAAAGTATATGTGCCTAACATCACCTCTTTCTTTAGTTAGAAATTTCAACAGGAGCTCATACCTTCAAAAATCTTACATACATAAAAAATCAAGAATATGTTGTATCAATAAAATTATATATTTTATAGTTTGTTCTTGGGCAATAGGTTCTATTAGTCTTTGAAAAAATTGCCTTTGGCCTTGATATAGTGCCTTCATTATTGAAATATTCTATCAAAGGATATGATCTGCATTGTGGCCTTCCAACATCTTCTAAATAAGATCCCTAGCTTAAAATGATTCATCTTTTCAAACTTAAGTAATATTACTAAAGTTTGAGCATTGGAATCAAGACTTATATGATTGGATGTTGCTCCTAATGGCTCCAACTATGGTCGTACTTGGTGCTAAAATGTACTGAAGTCCATGAACATTGATCTTGACAATGTTGGAATAATTAATTATCACATTTTACGGCTTGGCTGATGGTTTCATTGAACAATTGTGAATCTAAAAGCGATAATAACAATTCTTTCACATCATCTCTTAATCTCCAATAGAATTGACTCATTATTGCTTCTTTGTCTCAATTGATATTGTATACTAATTGCTTAAAATTAAATACATAGATTGTTGCAGAGCGCACCTTTTATTGCAATGCTTAGATCTTGGTTGTTGCTCAATAAGCCTTATCATGTTTTCTAAATGCTTCTATAAAAATTTCAAAATTATTTAAAATTAATAATCTCTTTTCAAAAAAGTGAATAAACCATAATAATTTTTGTCTCATAAGCAAGGTGCCAACAAATCCAGTCCATGATTCTTTTGTTGGATAAGTATCAGGCTATAGAATCATTATCAATCAAATTTGGTTGACAAATCTTCAAAACTTTAAACACATACCATCATATTTTTCTAAAAGACTAATTCAAGGCTCCTTACATTATTGAATAAGTGGATTTCTTTGGCATAACATAAGTAATAATGCATCTTCAAATACAAAAGTTAGAGGTGAATGTAGTCTAGATTGTAATATTCCAAATATTACATTGTTATAAAATTTTACAATAATTCCTTCAATCTCCGTAATTCTAACAAATAAAGTAGTAAGAGCAATTATAATGGCATGTAACTTGGACTCAAAAAATTTGGTCATACTAATGTCTCGAACTCCAACCATTTTAAAAGCAAGAAAAAATGAATCTGCAAAAAGATAATATTGGTTTAGAGGAGGATAATCCACAACCTCTAAAATGCTTTAAGACTTTCAAAGAAAGAAATAATCTATTCTCTCACAAGAAAGATAAAGCTCTAATATTATGATGAAAAAAATATCAGTTTAGATGAAGGTAACTTGCAATCTCTAAAGCAATAGTATATCTTTAAGAAGAGGGATAATCTACTCTCTAACAAAAAAGATCCAACTATGATATTTAAGATGAAGGCAATATTGATAAACTGTCAATGACATAAAAATATAGAACAACAACCTTGAATTAGAAAGAGATTTTAAAAAGAAATTGACAAGGACTTGAATTATCTATATGAGTATATAAATGGCACTAAGAAAAATGAGTTAGGACTCAAAAAGATGTAGTGTTAAGACTGAAGAAATCTTCAACCTTGGCTCCAATATATACTCTTGTCTATGAAGCTTCTTGAGCAGCTTCAATCAAATTAGGACGTTTTTCAAGCTCTTTCTACTAACTTGAAAGCTTTTCAAGTTTTTTCTACTAACTGTGAAGCTTCTTGAGTTATTTTCACTTATTAAGAAACTTCTCAACCAACTTTCACTAATTAAAAAACCTCTAAAATATTTTAGAAGGTTTTGTGAATCTCCAAAGTATATGTTCCTAACAATCACCGTATATACAGATCACAAGAATCTTGAGTACTTCATATCAACACATGTGTTGAATTCTTGTCAAGCTCGTTTGAACATGTCTTTATCAAGATTCAAACTTATAATCACTTATTAGCTTTAAAAAAAATAAAGTCTGTCAAATGACCTTTTTAAAATATTCTTATCTGGTAAATTTTTTATCAACAAAGAATGATCTTCTTGAAGCTAAAGCAATTTTATCTTCAAGCAATAAAATCAACATTAACTATTGATTCAATTTTTTTCAAGCAAGTCTTATTAAATATATCCTCAAATCTTTTTGTTCATGATATTAAGAATAATTCTTTTAAGTCTCATAATAGTTCAAAGTTTGAATTCAAAGATAATTTAATTTATTTTGAAGGATGTTTATATGTTCTAAAAGGTGAAACACAACTACATACTTTTGAAGCTGATTACAACTTCCTTGGACTATGACATTTTGGATATAATAAGACTTTGGAGCTAATATCAATAGATTTTTGGTAGCGTCAATTGTGGAAGGCTATTAAAAAATTTGTATAGTCATACAACATTTGTTCAAAATAAAAAAATTCCTCGTCATTGATTTTTATCAAAGACATAAACTAAAACAGATGCATAAGTTAGTAAAAATTATGTCAAAGAAAAATGACAAGATAAAAATAAAGAATTATATATATTCAAGAAGAAACTAGAATGGCTATTGCCAAAGATTAGAAAATATATGAGACTCTTGAACTAGACTAAAAATAAGAAAGAAGTTGATAAGAGTGAAGAAGGCTTCACTCTTGTCCCTATTTATATTATCTATCTAAGAACTATGTGGCAATATTCTATAGGACCTCTTACACGTATCTAATTTGTAAGACACGTGTCAAACTTACAAGACAAGTTTTCCATATGTACGCCATGTACTTGGCTTGTTCCACAAGCTACCAATATGTGTGACACATGGCTAGCTTGTTCCATAAGCTACCAATATGTGCAACACGTGGCTATCTTGTTGACCAAGTTTCTAATCTACCAATCACCTATAGACATGTATAAAGGTGATTCTGTATCTATAAAGCTTCTAAGAAGCTTCTTTCTAAGATAATATCAAATTTATTTATTTTACCTACTTCTATTGATTTATATTAATTAGATAATTACTGGAATAAATCTTATGTCCATGACAACCTTACAGACTTCTCCAACCATTACCTATATCAGAATAACCTTGGTCTTTTTTTTTATGGATTTTAATACAGATCTTCCAAATTCAAGTTCATATGATTTTAAATTTGTGATTGTAGATTGTTTCACCAAAATGGTATATTTTATATTGTATACAAAATCTATCATAGGTGAAGAAACAACTAAACTCTTTTTAAAAAATATCTAATACTATCATGGATTATTAAAGGATATTATATCAAATAAAATAATATAATTTATATTAAGATTTAAAAGAATCTTTTTTAAAATATTAAAGATAGACATAAAATTATCTTCACCTTTCTAACTTTAAACTAATAGACAAACGGAACAAGTAAATTAAGATTTGGAGCAATATTTCATGTATATTATCAACTATCATCAAGATGATTAGACAACTTTTCTGCCATTAGCAATTTGTTTACAATAATTTGGTACATTCTTCTATGCAATAAATTCCATTTTTTGCCAATTATGATTATCATCCATGATTTGATACTTTTGACTTCTTAAAAGCTCATAATTTTATGATAGAAGATTTGGTAAATTAATTATCAAAACTATATGCAATAATAAAGGCACAATTAAAAGAAGCTCAAGAACAACAAAAGATCAATACAGATATCTATTACAAGAAACAACCTCAATTCTATATGGATGATAAGATATAGTTACTTTGTTGTAATATCAAGACTATTTATTTTTATAACAAGCTGGATTATCATAAGCTTAAACCATTTTTTATTTATAAACACATCAATCCAATTGCTTATTGATTATACCTACTAAAATCTATAAAGATCTATCATGTATTCCACATGTCACCGCTTAAATCATATAAGATAGTAGATATATAAAGAAGAAGACAAATGCCATTGCCTCTTTTAGAAGTGGACAACAATGAAGAATTTGAGATGGAAGAGATCTTAAATTTAAGACGGCATCCAAATCGGTTGAAATATCTTATACATTAAAGTGAATATGATATTAGTGAATGCACATGGGAGCCATCTAAGAATCTAGCAAATGTATTAATAAAAATTAATGCATTTCATTGACAATATCCATAAAAATCAAGATAAAGAGTCAAGAAAATCTTAGCTATAAAACAAAGTAGGTTCAACAAAGATTTTATTCTTTGAATTTTCTAATGCCAAAGAAATGGAGAATCAACAATCAGCAAATTTAGCTTAAAAGCTATCATTCGTTGACTTATTAAACAAAATATTACAACTATCACAACCTTTAAGATGACAAAATAGAAATGAAGACCCTCAAGAATTACATATTTTTTGTCAAATTAATAGTAAAATACAACGTGTTTGATATCACAACGTTGGAAGAGACTCTCGATATTTGGTGATACTTTTAAAGGTAAGAACTATTCTTGATGGTATTCCAAATGTTTTCTTTGAAAAAAGTTATGAAGGCCTCAATAATGATCAAATATCATGGTGGTCCTCTTGCCTTAGTATGGAATACTATCGATGATTAAGAGGTCCAATCAACTACCTTTAAAAGAAACAAAGATCAAAATATATAGCAAATATAATTTGGTATATCTTGAACTTCTTTAATATATAATTACTGCTCTTTGTAGAACTCATCCTTTAAAAGGGAGGTAATATTACGAAGATAAGATCTAATCTAATAGATATTTAGGTAATATAGATAGATAGAAATAGATAAAAATAGATAAAAATAGATTAATTTGATAATATCTTATAAAGAAGCTTTTTAAAAGCTTCATAAATACAATTTCATCTTTATACATGTTTATAGGTGATTAATAAGTTAGAAACTTGGTCAATAAATTAGCCACGTATCACACATGTTGGTAGCTTATGGAATAAACTAAATATGTGGCACACATATAAGAAACTTATCTTCCAAGTTTGACAAGTGTCTTACAAATTGAACACGTGTTGAAGGTCCTATAGAATGCCGCCACTTAGCTCTTAGATAGATAATATATATAGAAATAAGAGTGAAGTCTTCTTCACTCTTGTCAATTCCATTCTTATTTTTAATCTAGTTCAAGAGTCTTTATATTTTTTAGTCTTTGGCAATAGCCATTCTAGTTTCTTTTTGAATATATATACTTTCTTATTTTTATTTTGTTATCTTCCTTTGATAAAGATTTCACTGATTTATGCATCTCCTTTTAATTTATATCCTTAACAATTTTAAATTTAATAAATTATTTGATAAAAATTAATAATTTCATAATTACACAGTTAAAATTAATACAAAAAAAACTATACATAGTTTTAATTTTATTTGTGCTTTTTTACACACATTTTATTTCTTCTATTATATTTTTAATAATAATAAAGTCTCCAAGATCTACAATAATTATTTTACCATTGATATTAAATACATCAAGTATAATCATATAATCATTAGAAGAACTTTGATTGTTATAATTTGCATTGTTCACAACATGTTGTCCTTCTATCTTCTAAATTTTTCTTAAGAGCTTTTAAAGATTAGTACCAAATATCAACAAGCATTTTTTTTTTTTTTCTTCTTAAATCCTTCATTTGTAAATTTTTTTTAATCTTTTAAAATTTTTAATTATTTACTTTATTGGAATATTTATTTTCTCATTTATTAGATTTTTATGCTAATCTTATTGTTTACTAAATAACTTATAAATTTATTTAACTTCTCATCAATTTGATTTTTAGATTAAAAAAATTAAGTGAGATTATTTATATAACTTAAAAATAAATATGACTTTAAAAACTTATATTTATTTTTATTGCAACTTCTAGTATTTGAAATTTTTAGAACTTCATCTAAAACTTAAAGTTGATACTTATATTGCTCTTGGCATTATATTCAAAAGCTTCTATTTTTTATGAGAGAGAATTTTTCTTCTTTTCTTTATTTGCTGAATATAGAAGATTTGTTAACTTGTGAGAATCATTATTTCTTCTTAAAAAAAAAGAAACAATATAATACTTGTCCCATGAGATCTTATAAGGCTTTAGCTTCTAATCTATCTTAACTATGAATTTAGAATAAAACTAAATCATTGGAATCCAAAGAACATGGTTGTACTTCAAGGCTACATTATAACACATACCATGAGTAGAATCATAAAAAAATCCTACATATGTCCACAAATTTTTTTTATATCTTCTTCAAAAATAATATTTGTTTTTTATTAAAATTTATATCAAAACTTAGTAGCATATATGGACTTAGTAAAGAAGTTTCTAATACTTATTAGTCTTGCATAAATTTAGATAGACTAGTAGTAATACAAATATGTACCATCTTCTCTATTTTTTTTAAAAGTTCTTGTATATTCTATATCTTCTTCTTCTTCTTGTCTACTTATCCTTATATACAATCTCTTGAGATCTTCTTTCTTTTGATCCTCTGAATACTAATAACAACAAAGTTAAATTTTTAACTCCTCCTATCTTTCTAATGTCATTCTATCCATCTGCTTGTAAAAGACTATATTATAGAAGAATAAAAAAATTCTAAATTAACTTTATTCTATATTAATTTAAATACAAATATTAATCTTAACTTGCTAATTAATTATTTTTATTCTTTTATATACTACAAATTTCTAAAATATCATCAAAACAACAATTTTGATTTATGAAACCACTTGTGGTAGTTATATTCCACCAACAAGTATGGAGTTTTTTGCAACTTATTGGCAACTAAGTATTATAAAAAATTCTACACTCTAAATACATGTACAAATCTAGATATTGATTTTTAGTTTCTTCTAATCCTCTATTATCTTTATTATCTATTATCCACACATATTACTTAATTTGGTCTATGAAGGTTTGGTCTTGTAATATTGATTTTTCCTACATTGATTTAATCATTAAAACTAAATTTAATATATTAATTTCCTATTTGGTTTTGTATATATATATATATATATATATATATATATAATACATTTCAATATATATAAATTTTAAAAAAATTAAAAATAAAATCCTTTTGAATTAGAACAACTTTTCATATACAACTATATAAATAATAGATTATTTGAAAAGTGAACAACACAAACCATACACTATTGCAGCTAAATTGCAGCTAAGTACATAAACATTTAGAATTCTAAATTAAACATGGGCTCACAAAAAATATCAAAAAATATCAAATTACAACACTACCTGGAGACAACAATGGTTGAAAGAACTCTAGTCAAAGTCAAGAGCAAGCAGTCACAAGCAGAAACAATCCTTGCCACACATCGGTAACCACCACCTACAATCTCCACCAGAGAAACAATTCCCTCATCCAATCTCACAAAAACGCATTACGATGTCCTCAATGAAGTTGATGAAAAATCTGGCATCTTCAAAACAAAAACAAAAACTATCAAAATTTCTGCGCAGCAGCTTCTTTCTTTGACACCTCCTAATGTCCATCAAATCACAGGTTACATCACTAATTTTAGCAATGTTGTTGCGGGTGACAACATTTCCACAAATTCCAACATGCAAAATTTGTATGAATTTGTTTCCTCCTTTCAAAGGGGTCGAAACAACTCAGAAGAATTTCTTAGTGAGTTGTTAGAACTTGATCTGATGCAAATAGTGATGATATTAAAGGTTCACTTGCCGTCAATGGAAAATCTTTTGACGTGTTTCCTTGGTGGTGAAGGCTGCATCTCATTCACACACCCCCACGACTTCACAGCGAGAGTCAACATCCCTTGCGTTATTGACGAACTTACATGGTTGCCAGGGTCAGCCATCGCCATTATTGATGGCTTACCGACAGGACCTCAACCCAAGATCCGAGCCATAGAAAGTGAGGATTGATGATTCTAAGAGAATACCGATGGTAACGCAGAAGACACGAAAAGCTTCGTGACGCTGGAGCCTCACAAACGCGCCATTTCGCACAGGGAGGTCAAATCCGATGGCGGCACAGTGACAGCACTATCGGCTGACTGAAGAACAACCCTGGTTATAAATCACGACAGTTATCACGCCCTTGGTGCGGAACACCCTTTCTTCGCAAGATAATCTCACGGCGCAATTATTTTTAGCAGGACTAGACCCACCGCCAGTACGAACTCCTGTAGGCGTCTTCCTGAAGGGAGGATACCCAAACCTCGGCGTGTGGACCCAATACTCCTGGCAACGTCACTCAACACATTCAGCGCCGCACGTACCGCCACCCTAACCACCCACTGCTACACCCACAATGCCACTCGACATAACAACCATAAAAATCGCTTCTACGCAATGCAGACCCCACCCAAACAATACTAACGCTCAAACCCAAACTCTTAAACTCGACGATCAAGGAAAAATTAGCATCGACCACAACAGTAACGCATAAACAAGAAAGCAGTACCCAACGCAAACGTGGCAGATAATGAGCAGGTGCGTGAAACAAACAGTACCTAAGGTCGGTGGGAAAATGCAGTCGGTGGGTTGATGTATCAACGATCACGACGACCGGACACAATCATGGGTCGGCGATTTGACCAAGAGGGGGGGGAGGGGGGGCGCTACGATTCCCTGATACACCTCCAGATCGGCGCCACGTGAACAAGCGCGGTGGCTTTGTCAGTGGTGACGCATCGCCATCGGTTGCCACAACAGTGGCCACTGTCGGCCCCTTTTTTTTCCCTGCGACCTCTCTCTAGATTTTTCGCTACAGGATCTCTCGGCTTCCTTCCCCTTCTCCGCCCATTCCTTTCCTTCCTATTCCCATTATATTATATTGTATTTCCCACTAGTCGTGTCACAAATTCCTAGACACGTGTATTGGGCACTGATCACATCGGTACTGGGAGAGAGCAGATTCCTCTGTAAAAATCTGGTCACAGCGTTGGTTCGTAGCGTTGCGATGATGCGAGTGGCGGACAATCCGATTCCCATCTCCCCCTTTAATCCCGTCGTCGTCGTTTTCTTCTACTTCTTCTTCCGCTTTTCCGTGGGCTGCGTTCACACCGCCAGAGTCCCGACAAGGGCGGACATTTTTGGAAGGTTCTCTGGAAGGTTCTTTGAAGCTAGTCGATTCGGCGCTCCTTACAACTCACCGACATTTCCTACGTGGATGGGTTGATGGTAATGACGTCACGTGCTGTGGACGACGAAACAAATTGCCTCGTTGCTCTAGTGGGGTTTGGGTTGTAGCATCAAATTAAAAAAACCAAAGGGAAAATAAATAAATAAAAAGCATATACATAAACACATACATACACGCTATGTTTCATTTGTTTATTTGCTTGTTTGGGATGGCTTGAATCTACTAGTTGATGCCAAGTTGTACTAAAGACGTTTATAGGGTAGCAAATATGTTAAATATACATATATATATATATATATATATAATTTTTTACCACACTGATACTAGTGGAAGGGCTTCCTTATTTTGAAAAAAATAAAAAACTAAATGATGTTTTAGATTGATTACTTTGATTTTGAAATATGCATATACCAATGTTGAAAAGAGGGTTTTCCCTTTTTTTCCTTTAAATTTTAAGAATAATTATATGATTTTAATTCAATAAAAAATTTTATTTATTTTTCATGCATAATACACATGTATATATATATATATATATATATATTGTAATGCCCTTAGTTTGTCCATCCTAAAGATATTATGAAAAAACAATAGGAATCAATTGTTAT